>PVKA01035105.1:0-22917 GCA_004027165.1 Ctenomys sociabilis
TGTAATGATGTATATAATTTGGTTGGTATTTCACTATTTAATTTTTAAGAAATGTATTTTATACTAGTGTTTTATATAAGCAAAAATACTGCAGAAGTTAAACCTATGTTGTATTTTTTCTGACATGTTCTGTTTCCAGGTGACAATTGCTGAGGCATTTTGCTCAGTTTTTATATGCCAGACACAGAGAATTTGTAGCAGTTATTTTTGTAATTCTAGTGACTTGTGAAAAGACCAAATGAGGGAGCGGAGGGGAAGCACAACCACTAGGCAGTGGTGGCCCCGCGTTGCCTGGGGCCCACTTCATTTGGCTCTGAGCATTAAAGCACAAAAAAATCAAAATAAATAAATAAATAAATAAAAATAATAATAAAATAAAATAAAATACACACTATCAGTTCATATTCAGTAATTTGATAAATGGCTGATGCTAAATATATGCTAAAATGTCCACAACTGCTTAAAATTAGGTCTAATTTCCGTGTGTGTGAAAGTTCCTAACTATAAAGCTGATTTGAGTAATGCTTTTTTCTCAAATATTCCTTTGTACCTACATTAGATTCAGACTGCTGTCCACACCTGGTGTGGCCCATGCCCTTGGAGCACAAATGAGGGCTTTCTCTAGGGTGGAAGGTGAGCTGTGCTCAGGGGCTATCAGAGGCACGCTGCCGCCTGCGTGTGCACTAGCTTACCCATGTGCTCCTCCTCCTCTCCCAAAAACAAAGGAGAAAAACAGAAAAACTAAGACTGAAAACAGTAAAACTATCTTGGGTATCTCTTCACAAAAACCAGAGACAGCCCACACAGTGTCTGCCTACGCCTCACTCCCCATAATGACTGTACCCATTCTGTATTGTAAGCAAGAGTAATGGCACAGAATTTCAAATCAAGGACACAAGCCATGCTCCAACACTAAGTACTTCCCCCAAAACCAAATTCGGTCACCATGGAACTCAACTAAGATATACTGCGTCTCTATTAATCTGCAATCTTCAACCATTTTTAAGCATTTGACCTAAAGAAATTTGAGGTTAATCATATTCTGAGTTCCAAAGGCCAGTAAGTCATGAATCATTCAGAATGATTTCTATAAGGCTTTCATCAAACAAAGAACTAATCTAACAAAGAATCTCAAACTTTTCTTATCAAAATTACTTAAAAGTTGGAAATCTGACATAATCCTTTGGGAGCACCTTAGATTCTGTGGCCTGAATGATGAAATTTACAGACATACCTCACTGGGTACAGCCATGGGACTTATGTGATAAAAGATTTTGTTGTTGTTATTGTTTTCTTTTTTACTGTATTTTCAGGGAAGAGCCTACAGGGTGTTCAGGGTGTCACTACTAGATCAGACTCGTAGTGATCCACCTATTTACAACCTCCCAAATATTGGGATTATAGGCACAGACCACGACACCCAGTCTCAATTACCATGTCAGCTTGCCCCAGAGGGTGGGGCTGGCACGGCAGGCCTAGAGATTGAACCCCTGGCCCCTGCACCTGCTTGCAGGTGCTTTAATCCACTGAGCTATTTGGCCAGCCCTATGAATTTTAATCCTACAGGGATCTCTACCATTAGGATGACATTTATAATATTCTTTAATGTAGATAAAAATCTATAGCTATTCATTGGAACTAGAGGCATCTACTTACTGACCTACTAGATTTTAGGACGCAGTACACATTTCAAGAGTACTGCCCCTCAGGACACTGGCCACTCCATACAAGTCAAGCTATTTACTGCCCTCAAGCAGACAGAATACAGTAAATGCATGCGCAAAAGGAAAAGAACCCACAGAGAAAGAAAGATGCAAGATACCGGAGCAATCCAGGCTCTCTGATATAGGGACTAGGGCAGCAATGGGCTCCAAGATTGGACACAGTGGACCAACCCTGGACAGCAGAGGTACCCACCAGGAGTATCTCTGAGAGAGAGGTTACCAACCTAAAGAGCACAGTGTTCCAACAGATGCATAGAATGTGGATGGGAAGAGGATACTCCCTAGTTTTTATGAACATCTTACTGAAATTTAGCATTTCCTTTCATTATATAGGAATGCATGTAGGCAACAAGCCCCAGAAATGTACCTAATACCACTACCCTTATCACTCATGGAAATCACAAACATTTTCATATTATATCTCAGCTGTTACAGATATTATGAATTACTGTTTACATTGCAAACTAGTTTGAAAGTAAGGCAGTCATAAGACCTGCCCCTCTCATTTAAGCACATGGCGCTTATCTATTATAGCATATTTGTGCTTGCTTTCTACACTGGAAGCTATATTTCATTCCTTAATTGGTTTCCCCTATTTCTTTTTTCATTTAAAAATTATCCTGACGGGCTGTTCCTGCAGTTCTCTCAACTGTCAAAGGGAAGAAGGGCACAGACAAGGAAGAGAAAGGATTAGCCCAGAGAGGTGGGAAGGATTATGCTACAAGTGCCCTCCATGGTCTCAAACTTTAGTCAAATGCAGCTGCACAGAGCTGGGCATTCCTGATGCTGTGGAAGCTGAAAGAATGTGTCACATGACCTGAGAGGAGGGGCAGAAACCCTGAGAGGGCTGTCTTCCCTGTGATGAAGCTTTTGGGCCAAACTGAGAATGAATATAGTGTATCTCCGGACAGTGGACAGCTGTTCTAAAATCTTCAGACACCTGGCCTTTCCTTTCATGGGGAAGAGGGCCATCTCTCCCTAGCCCTTTTCTTTTCTCACTCTTCTGTCTGGGAATTCTCACAGAAACTAACAGCAGCAAGAAAAAGTACATACCTCCAAAAACCTATCTTATGGTGACCATTACACTTAATTACCAAACTGTACTCATGCCAAGCCCTCTTGCCTTTCCCCCTAAAAAGGACTTTCTAGAATCCTATGGAAAACCACCCCAAGCCCTTGTGACTAGATCCCACCTCCTGTCAGCCACTCTTCCCCCTTTGAGTCTCTCTATTAGATCGTTCGATGCTATACTTAATTTTTTTTATTCTCTTGAGTTTATTTCCTGTTCAAGCTACCATGCTTTTTAGGTTGCATTTTCCTCAAGAGAACCGCTGCACTGGCAGGCAACGAATCTTTCCTGCACCCCTCTCCTCAACAGAAGCCAGCCACCTTCTCAGCATTCTATTTTGTTCCTCTCAAGGTCACCAGTCATATTCCACATGCCCAACTTTAAGCAGGATTGAACTCAGTTTATCAATTCCTTCTCCCTGAAACACTTCATCACAGGACTACCAGGGGACAGCAACACCCACCCCCCCCCCCCCCCCCCCCCCCCCCCCCCCCCCCCCCCCCCCCCCCCCCCCCCCCCCCCCCCCCCCCCCCCCCCCCCCCCCCCCCACACACCTGTTTTCACTGCTCACCTCCTTTGCTGGTTTCTCATCTCCCCAAATCCAAACCACAGAGTACTGTGGGCTTGGTCTTCATATTACTTCCTAAATGACCTCATCCAGCCTGGTGATTTTAGGTAAAATCTACAGGTTTATAAAGCTCACGCTTTCATCTGGCCCAGCTCCTCCCCAAACACCAGCAGCACATACACACCCATCTGAATGGCATCTCAGCGCACCCAGTTTCCTGCAGTCCCATAAAAGGGAAATGTACTTTTGATTTGGAAGAAAACTGGATCATTCTTGATGCCTCTCTTTCCCTTCCCCACATCCAATTCAAATCCTGTTTGACCTTTGAAACACACCCTCAATCCTGCCCTTTCTCCTCAGCCACTGCGGGTTCCCTGGCCCCCCAGGACTGCTTCAGTTGCCCCTAGCTGGTCTCTCCTGCCTTTCACCCTAACATTCCCCCCCAGGACACAGTCAGAGAAATCTTTATTAAGTCAATGGCACTGGTTATTCACTTGATTAAAATTCTCCAATGACTTTTCACACTACCAGAAATAAGAACTAAATCCTTCAGGCTGCCTACAGGACCGAACATGATCCAGCCGCCCGTCACCCCTCCGAAGTCCCACGCATGACCCCCTAGTGCACCTCTCCACTGCGGGCAGCCGACTTCCTGTCTGCCGCAATGGTCTCCCCACAACAGACTTCGTCCCTCTCTCCTTAAAAAAAAAAAAAAAAGGACTGCAGTGATTAGTTCTTCAAATAATTTTTTTCCTGGGCCAGCCTGATAACTCTGCAGACTAAAGCAACCTGCTTAGGCAGAGTGCAGCGGCCAGGGTTTGATCCCCAGAGTTCTATGCCAGCTCTGTCCCCAGGCGTGTGCTGAGACAGCGACTGAGACGGGGCGTGGCAGTGCACACCTGTAATCCCAGCACTTGGGAGGCTGAAAACTGCAGGATCCCTAGAAGTCCTGTCTACATAATGGGACCCTGTAGATCTTGTCTTACATACAGAAAAATAAAATAAAACATAGTTTTTCCCTTTTTGTACTTCTGTGAATTAAAATTATCCCAGCTGATATTCTAGAGGATAAATTATGAAGACTGATTGCAAATAGCAGATAAATGGCTTTCACAGAGTCAAGAAAAAAGCTGAAGCAAAAAAAAAAAAAAATTCTCCTTTTGTCTAATTCTTTTTTTTTGTTTATTTGCATTAAAGTTGTTTTTTTTTTATTTTTTATTTTATTGAAGTACAAATATCAATCAGACAGTTTTAAGACACCTTAACAGGACAAATTCAATAAATTAATACATTGCAAACTGTTTTCATAATGTTTTGGTATCGTACAAGGTGCATACATGATATTATACTTACAGACATTACTATAGCAGATGTCTCTTATCAGTAAATTAAGAGTGTAGTTGTTTACGTATCTTATTTTTTATACCTGAATTATATCAAAGATTCAATAATTAATACTTTCTACCTTGTTATTTTCCTAGTGGTTGCCCATAGTACTAGAAGCTGACATAATATCCTGTCCAACCACCATTAGTGCAAATCTTGCCTCTCTTATAGAATTATGTAGAAGCACAGCATTATCTATCCCAACTGTAAATACATGGAACACTTCACGAATTTGCATGTCATCCTTGCACAGGTGCCATGCTAATCTTCTCTGTATCGTTTCAATTTTAGCATATGTGCTGCCAAAGCAAGCGCCTTTTGTCTAATTCCTAACAGAACTCCATAATTATTTTTTTCTTATATATTTAGTGCAGGGTCTACAGGGTCTCACCACACAGATCAAACTCGTAGTGATCCTCCTGTTTTCAGCCTCCCGAGTGCTAGGATTACAGCATTCGCCACCACGCACAGTCTCTGTCTCAGCGTGCCCAGGGGCAGAGTGGGCAAGCCAAGAATTCTACCATTATACCTCGCTAGATTCCATTTATTTGCCAACAGTTCAATTGTATTGTAACAGATATTTTTCATGTTTATTTCCCTGCAATTTGCAAGACACATTTTAATATTCTTGACACAGTAACAAAGAATAATATAGAATCTAAGGGGGAAGGGTTCTACACAGTTCTTTATCCTGAACATTTACTTAGTTAAAATAACAGTATTTAATGGCTCAAAATTTCTTCTTGAGGGTCAGCCAAATAGCTCAGCAGGTTAGAGTGCCTGCAAACAGGTGCGGGTTGGGGGGGATCCATCTGGGGCCTGCCATGCCCGCCCTGCCCCCAGGGCATGCTGAGACAGCAATGGGGACTGGGCGTGGTGGAACGCACCTGCAATCCCAGCTCTTGGGAGACAGTAAACAGGTAGATCATTATGAGTCCAATTTAGTAGTAAGGCCCTAAACACCCTGTAGACCCTTCCATAAAATACAAAAGAAAAATTTTCTTCTTGAAAGATTGCATGTAAATGGACTAGACACTAATATGCATATTTATACATAGAATTTTAATTAAAAGCTAGCTTTGAAAAGTTTGCACAAGATGTAAATAAGAGCAACTCCAGGTTATTACTGAAAGAAATAGGGATCACAAATTTTTGAAAGTAATTATGATCTGTCTAAAAATTCAAAAACAGATATCAAAGTGAAATCATCTTAACAATATAAACGTAGCCGAGAAAGTATGCATTCATACCGCTTGACTTCCCAATTGGTCACTCTTCATGTAACTAAGTCCTCTATCAACTACATCATCTGTGATGCATTATTTTACAACATTCTAATTATCAATATTCTATAATGTTTCCTCGTCTTTAGTATTAACATTTGTTTGACTTGCTTTCAAGTCGTTAATGGCACAAAAATCTTACAAGAAGCTAAATCAGAGACAGCTTATAGCTACACATGTGCTTGCTCCTTCTCATTCCTCTTGGGATTCTGCTTGGAGAAGATAAGGGTGGAAATACCCAACCGCTGTGCCCTGGTCCACTCTTAGCCCCTCAGTCACGTTCATAATGTACACCACTAATGAGTAAACACCACGACTCACTGAGAATTATCCAGTAATCAACAGGAACCTGATTTAGAAACCAGAGCCACTAATTTTCTTTTCAACCAGTTTTTCTTCCCCAGAGCAGAACAAAATACTGTATCACATTAGACTGCTGCATCCCACAGTGTGAAACACAGACAGCAGCAGAGCAGGAGGCCTGCCTCCTCTGCCTTGAGCTCTCTCCTGTAAGCACTGCACCTGCCCTGGCACAGAGAAGGGATGAGGTGGGAAGCTGGGTCCTCCCACATATTTGTCCACTCCTATAGTGCTGTAGCAGACAGGGTGACCAGAGAAGAGTCGTCTACTCACCCAGATTAGGGGCTCCCATGCAAGTGGATCCAGTCCCAAAGCCTCCACCATTCCATGTTCCCCCTTCCCGCTGAAGCATCCCAAATCCTGCCAATCAATCCATTTTCCTTAGGGTAAGTATTGATTTCTTGTCTCTATGAAGAACTAGGCTTTGAGGTAAGAGACAAAGAAGAACAAATTATAATGAAGGAGATGTCAAAGTATACACAAAGAAAACATGATTCAAAACACAAGGGCTATACTGCTATGCATTTTCTTTTCCACCTTTTGTGTGAGAAGATGGTAAGAACACCTAAAATCTACCCTCACAACACATTTTAGGTCCACCCTATGATATAAAGTCACAGTGAGATCGTCACATGTCCAACCACAAGCGTATGCCCTTTCCTGACATTCCACCCCGATGACCACCACCTCTTTGCTCCTCCACACTCAGCTGAGAAAAGCTGTGTCTTTTCTCACCACTTCTTGCATGTTCCGGTTTAGGGACTGCAACCCTAATTCAGGCTTCACTATTCCTACAAAAACAGGTTACAGAGCTGACCAGAGCTGAGGGGTACACACAAGAGAGGAAGGCAAACTGCATCTTGAGGAGGGCAGAGAAGAAGAGTAAACAGTTCTCAAGACTTCTGTCTGTCACTGCTCACCACCAGAAAGAAGTCTATGTACCACACTTCTGCCGCTCAGAGCAGTTAGAATTCCAAAAAAAATTAAAAAGCAAATTGTAAAACCTCTAATTTAATCTAGTTCTTCATAGAGTGAGCTAAAAGTAATATAACCAAATGATAGATTAAAAGTCTCTTTATTAGTCAAAATAAACTTCTGTAGTACATCCAGCACTTAATAACAAACAGAACGAGGATAAAAGAATGTGGTTCCATTGTCACTGAGGAACTGAAGCACTGCCTTCAGATGCCTGAAAGGATCCTGAGCAGAAGAAACCCAGCAAAGACCCATCAAAGCATGACTTCAAAGGGCAGAGCACAGAGGCGGCCTCAGCCAGCAGCTGGCCACCATCTAGAGCCACCACGTCGTGCTGATCATACGCTGCATCCACCTAACCTCCAAGGGTTACATTTTATCCACAGAGTAAAAAGCCAGGCATACCATATGTAGTTGGTCCTCCAGGTACTGCTACTTGGTGGCTATGTGACTTCACACAAGCCACTTAGTTAACAACTTAATATTACAGTCAAGTAATATGATTATGTCAGGATAGAGGGGTAAGTGGAAAACACTACTGCTACTTGCGAATAACTAGAGGTATTTCCTTAGAATCCAAATCTCACGAGACATGTGGATATCAAAGTAAATGGCGGATAACCATTTCCTAAAAACAGACAGACATGCATATATACATGCAGTGAGTGTGTGCGTGTGTGTGTGTGTGTGTATGTAAAACATGAAAATACCAGCATATGTAGAAGGTACTGAACAGTACTGGGAGACATCTTTATTAATAAAGATAAATAGATTTATTTTCTCTAAGTGATTTTTCATCCTGTAATTATTATACAGGAACCCTGGGGTTAAGAGTTCAGCTCTACTTTTTAAATTGTCCTGCAGCAAATTACAGCTAAACACATTCACAGACTAAATTTAATAACCCTGAGCATAAAGCACATTGAAAATTAAAGTACCCTCAGATATTTTTACTTTAGCTATATGCATTTAAGAACTGTTTGGTCACAAAGACTACACACAGTTGTAAATAAAAGTGAAATGTCTTTAAAATGGACACTTCATTTATGAAAATCGTGTTTTTTTAATAAATATATCTAGGGTATATTTACAAACTTTCAGTGTTCTTTTTATTAAAAGTATAGTTGTACTAAAACCTGCTAATCTGAAGCCACAGGTTAAATAAGATTTGGAACACTCATGTATTCAAGGATTTAAAAGGCATTCTTGATTTATGATAAAATATAGTCTGGGATATAATATAAAGTTATAATTCCTTTTAAAAATAAGATGTCAACACAGGGCTGGGGCTTTGATCCCTGGCCTGCCCTGGGGCATGCTGAGACTGGGTGTGGTGGCACAAGCCTGAAATCTCAGAACTTGGGAGGCTGAAAACAGGAAAAGCACTGTGAATCCAATCTATGTAGTGAGACCCAGTGCATCCTGTACTAAATGCAACAACAACAACAAAAAAGATGTTAATAATTTTTACTTACAACTATCCATCCAAGTCCATAGTGCACAGGGGCACCAGGGTGCACACTCCCCATGGTCCAGCCAACCATCAATTCCACAGGTGCCCAGCACCAGGGCATGCAGCTCCATTGCCAGCCCAACCACAAGTCCACAGGCCCAGCACACCGAGTCACAGGCCTGCACAGACCCGGTGATGAGCGTGGCTCTGGCTCTGGATGACACAGCAGGTAGACCTGAAGCATAGAGGGCCTAGGGCAGTGCCCACACTTGCAGAACACAAGCTGCACCCACAGGAACCTCTGGCCTGATCTGTCTGTGCTGACCAGCCCGTACTCTTTGACTTCATAAATGGTATATTTCCTTTGCTGAGTTCAAGGTATATTTTCTGTAACTTAACATGTATTTAAAAAAAAAAAAAAAAAAAAGGTTCTATTAAAAAACAAAGCACTGGTTTGAGCTTGAGCAAAGAATTTCTTCCCTATGGACCTTTTCTATCACTCTCCTCTTCTTCCCCCCACTTCTGCCTTTGTGTTTATTTTTATTTTTATTTTTTGTCTTTTTGACACAGGGTCTCACTATGCAGTTCAGGCTGGCCTTAAGCTCACTTTGTAGCTCAGGCTGGTCTCGAACTCACAACAATCCTCCTGCCTCAGCCTCCCGAGTGCTGGGATTACAGGCGTGCGCCACCACGCCCGGCTCTGCCTTTGTGTTTAAAATCAAGAATTCCCATCAGCTGACACCTGTCACGTTAAGAATTAGCTTAAAAGCCTCAAGATGCCATCTGCAGCAGTCAGCCTTGACTCAGCTCCCAAAATCCTAACAAAGTCCCCTTTGGCGCTGATGACATTTCTTGGCATCGGCATTCCATGGTTCTCAGAATCGCGGCCTATTTCTTCAGGATGAATTAAAGTTATTACCAAAGAGGACCACTGAACATACATCCTAGAGATCTGTTGTTTTATGAACCCAGAACTTTAAGACATTTCATTTTCTTCATGAATAGTTACACTTGAGAACACATTTTTTTAACTTCCCTAGATGTCCAAAACTTACACCAAGACACAAATCTTTATTTTTAATCAGCTTTCCACTCCTCCTAGTTTCAAAGGAAAACTTTTCCTTTCTGCCAATCAAGACTGAACTCTCCATCTACATTTCCCCAGTTAGTCTCCTTGTATTCTGCCAACCCCTTTTAAATTTCTTATTTCACAAACTTAGAAAAAAATCTTTCTAATCCCCTATGACATCATCTACCTCTACTCCCATCCAATTTTCTCGCTATTTCTTTTTACTTTTTGTAACATAGCTAGAAACCTCAATCACAATGTGCCCTGCATTTCTGTTACTCAGGGCCTTCCCAGGCAAGCAGCTCTACTAGGCCTGCACCTCCTCGCCCTGCCCCTCATGGCCCCCTGACCACAGGGCCAGGACAGTTAACTCTTCCTCTTCTTCCAAGGCTGAGTCCCAATACCACCTCACTCAGACAGCTCTGCTACCTTCATTTCCCATCTCTGTCCTCTTTGAGACACTGTACTATTATTTAATGACTCTCATCATTGGACCCCAAAAACCTGACTGAAAACAGCATTTAAATTATATTTTAAAATAGCAAATTTTTAAAAAATTGCAAGCCTGTAAATATGCAATGTGTATTTTTGAGAAATTGTTTACATGTAAGACAACTGTTCACAGAAGGTATTGCTCAATAATAGGCTCATGCAGGGACAAGGGACAGAGATCAGAAGAGTGGGACAAGCTATTCCCACACCTTCCTAAGTCAAGACGTCAACCTATGTGATGCACCCTGCCTTCCAGCTCTGCAGTGCTAAGGATATTCCTAAATGGTCTGTCATGTACACTTCATCTAAAATCCAATCATAGGAAGCACTGCTGCCTCAGACACAGAGAGATAACCCAAAATATACCAGCACACCACTGTTCACAAATGTCACCTTTCAGGTGCTCATTTTTTTTTTTTTCAAGACTTGCTTCAAATATTAAAACGTGTATAAAAATGCAGAACTATGTGCTGTAACTACTTCCATTTGTGTTGCAAACTATCTCCAGATAACAGTCCTCAGAGGAAGAATTTCTCTCCCCCACCCACCCCCCTTTGATACCAGGGATAGAACTCAGAGCACAATGCTTGCTGGGCAGGTGCTTATGCCACTAAGTTATAGCCCTGGACCAAGAATTTCTCAGTGGAAGGGGAAAAGAACGGAGAGGAGAAAGGAAACAGCATACTTATATGGCTTTGAGTTCTGTGCCATGTGCCTAAAAATCTATTTGCTCAGGAAACTAAATCACCATTTTTTAAAAACTGAGTAAATACTTTTTATACTTCAGCACAGAGCTCTTGACAAGCATGTTTCCATGACGAAGAGCCTTATATTGCTGAGTTATGATTAAAATAATGTCCTTCAATTTGTCCAGGAGCAGCTTTATTTAAATAGTATTTAAATAGCTCACGAGGGCCAAAAGAATAGCATTTAAACCTAAAAATATGAACTAAAATCTTCTACATCATTTATAGATATTTCTATCATTCCACACTATCATCAGTAAGAAACATGACGGCCCCAACTTGGCTGGTAATTTCACTTTTAAATAAAAACTCACGTGGTAGGACAGGTATGAAGGAGAACACCTAAAATTGCAGCAATCAATCAGGAGGCTGAGGCGGAAGAATCACTGCACGTTTGAGGCCAGACTGGAGTACAAAATGAGTTCAAATCCAGCCTGAACTACAGAGCAATCTTGTCTCAAAAAGACAAAAAAAAAAAAGAAAAATGAAAAGAACAGAAAGGAAAGAAATTGTTACCTTAAGCTGGAGGTGCAGGTACAGGCCTGTAACCCCAGCACTTGGGCGGCTGAGGCAGGTGTATTGCTGAGTTCAAGTTTGAGGCCAGCAAGGGCTACACAGTGGGTGTAAGGCCAGCCTGAACTGCACAGTGAAGCCATGTCTCAAAAAGACAAAAAAAAAAAGTTCCAGCCCACCTTGCACAACTTAGCAGCTCAATTGAGATCGTGTCTCAAAATAAAAAGCCCCAGGGATGTAGCTGCAATAGCCTTGGGGTCAATCCCTAGTGTTCCAATTTAATAACAATAACAACAACAACAATAATAATAATAATAATAAATAACATGTGTTATTTATTATTATAATAATAATAGAGTGCTAAGGATATTCCTAAATGGAATTCTATCCTAAAGATAGAATCTTTAGGAAGTATAATTTACACTTAATATTTTCTTTCTTTTCTTTCTTTTTTTTTTTGTCTTTTTTGAGACAGGGTTTCACTATGCAGTTCAGACTGGCCTTAAATTCACTTTGTAGCTTAGGCTGGTCTCGAACCCACAACAATCCTGCCTCAGCCTTCCGAGTGCTGGGATTATAGGCCTGCGCCACCTTGTAAAAATACATATGTTGTAGTCAGGGTTTAAAAGGGAAACAATATAGAACACACAATTTATATGATTATTTTATAACATTTTCCCAAAAAATCAAATGCAAAAGACTACAGATCTTTTCACACATTAGAGACCTAAAGAATTCAGTTGAGGGTCTGGAGCCCACAGCGATGCCCTGCACGAATACAGCTGGAAGCCTAGATAACACCTATGGCAGCGTCCTCTGCGAGTCCAGCTAGAAGCCCGGAGCCCATGACAGTGTCCTGTACAAGTCTAGCTGGAGGTCTGGAGCCCTCAGTGTTGTCTCATGCACGTCTGTATCAAGGCACTGCGCTGAGTTGTTATAAAATGTTATAAAATAATCATATAAATTGTGTGTCCTATATTGTTTCCCTTTTAAACCCTGAGTAAAACATATGTATTTTTACAAGGTGGCACAGGGCATAGAGGCTAGTGTGGGACAATACGCACTGAAGCCAGGAAGCAATGCTCAAGGTAAGGACCTCAGCTCCTCCAAAAGAACAAGAGCAACAAACCTCTCCAGGAGGACCGACAACGCCCCCTTCTCCTCCAGTCCTGCTTTTGTGCTACTTTTGGGCCACTCCAGGTGGGCCCTCCACACCCAGCACCATGTGTGCTGATTCAGCCCAGCTGGGTGCTACAAAGTGGCAGTTAGTTAATTCGCCACACTATTACTGCACCTTTCAGGCCACATCTGCTTATTACCAAAGAGATTAATGCTATAGTAATGAAAGAGGTTTGACCAACTGATAATTTTTTTTTCATTTTGATGAGAAAAAAAATACAGCAGTGAAACAGTTTCAAAAGAGCTTAGTACAACAGTTACAATAATTAATACATTGCATATTGTTATCTTTCTAGTAGTTATTCAATAAAATTTTTTAGAGTCCTAAACTTTTGTTAAACTTACCAATGGGTCATTCAGTTTCTAAAAGTATTTTATTTTAGTTGGTCCGACGGTTGTGGGTTGTTGTTAAACTGATTAAAAAGTATTTTATTTAAAAAAATAATTTCAGACTCCATTAACACATTTAGCCAAAAATTTTGTGTTTGACAATACACACAGAGCACCCCCACAAAGATTAACAAATCATGTCTTACATTTTTTTAAAATCACTGCACACTGTATTCTGCAGAAAATGAAAATCCTTGCAGGAAGATCTTTTAGGACAACACAAACAAACATGACTCATAGAAGCAATAAAGTCTGTATGGCTTTCTAAATGGGCCCAGAAATTGTAAAACTTAATTGTTGACAAATACCCCAAAAAGTAAAAAGACTATTCTTCATGAACAATATATTTTGTTTTAAAAGCACAAACTGCACAGCATTCCAATTCCCCTGAGATTGTAATGAAAGCCTCGCCTCAGCACTTCAGAACCCGATCACTGTGGACACCCCTGGCGCCCTTCCTCACTGTATCTGGGAGAGCAGCTACTGTGCACAGAGGCCACGCTGAACTCGTTGTGCTGAGTAACCAGTGATCCAGAAAGTGTAAAACACTCCCACTCTGGTGAGCCATTTTATTGGTTCTGGTTCATAAGGTTCCAACTATAGAATTTCATTCTCAATGCCAAACCTTAATCTTCCACTGGAACAGAAGTTTAATATCTTTAAATGGGCTTAATCTTGATCAGTTTTTCACTGCCTATGTAAAGGTATAGGAAACGTCACACAAAAATCTGCAAGTTTAGGAGGAAAAAACAAGAGCCGCCCTAGGGTTTTTAAACAGAAGAAGTAAAAGAAGGAGAAGAAAGCATTTTCCAAGTGTGTGAAGTTAGAGAAAAAGGGAAAAAGAAAAATATGCAAAGGGCTGAAAAGGAAGTAGAACAAATACAAGAAACGAAAGGAAGAGGAGGAAAGGAAGGGCAATAAACATGCCCATTATAGTAAGAGCTAAGGGAGCTGTCCGTCCCCAGGCACAGAGACCCCGACTACACGTGCAGGGTCCGCCTTATCCTCATATCAGGGCCTTGCTGCAGGCTCAGGATGACCATTTGCAGATGCTCAAAGGGCACAACTGTGCCTGCTGTGGCCCCAAAGCACCCTGGGAAGCTGTCCCAGCGGGAGACAGAGAAATTCCCAGGCATCATGGGAAATGACTGGCAATATTTAGACACAATTAGTGTATTTAAGTGCAATAATACTTCTAATCTGCTTCTCACAACAAAAATTTTTTAAACCATTCAATTAAAAACAAACACTGTGTGGGTAGTTTTCAAGTACACCTGCATGGACGAATCATTTACCTGCTCAAGTTTCAAGTGCAAAAAAAAAAAAAAAGCCTAATCTCTCGTATTAGGATTTTCTGTCACCTATACCTGTACCTCTATGGATTGTGTGTAGGGCAATTCATTTGTTAATAACTCACTCTCCATCATTCATCATACTGTTAAAATTCTGCAGGGAGAAGAACCGGTAAGGAGGAGATACCATTTAGTTTTTGTGAGGAAGTCAATGTTGACAGCTGATGAGAATATAAAGAAAAAGTGGGCAACAACATGAGTTTTAGCTCAATTCTGAACACTGAGAAAACAATCAGGTGGTCAAGAAAGGACAGTTCGGACAGCATTTCAGGAGAGAGAACAGAGCAGAAGTAGAAAATCCCTCAAAAGTGCAAAGGCTCCTGACAGAGGTCAAGGAAAATGAAGTGTGAAGAATGTGCAGGGCCGGATAGCAAGCCTTGTTAAGGGTACTGCTCCTTACTGAAAGAATAATCAAAAGCGATTGAAAGGCAAATGAAACATGATGATCGCCTACTAGATGGCAGGGATTATCCTAGGCACTTGTAATCATTAATATTTGCAATCATCACAATACCTCCATAAAGTATGTAGGATTTAGAACTAAACCTCAAAGATGAGGAGACTTAGACATGCATAGTAAAGGCCAATCAAAAATTATGCAATTTCAGGGCAGTCCAGATTTTGCCCAGGCAGCATGACTTTGAGTCTCTGTTCCTCACCATCACAGATCCTGACTTTCTACCTGATGGAAGAAGGAGGTCAGCTACAATCAAGAGCTAAGAAATCTTCTTCTCAACATCAGTAATAATAGTATCTGGAGTAGAAAATATACCTTCAGCAGTAAATGAAAAAGTCATAATATATAGCGATTTTATGTATTTTATTAATATACACCTCTATCATTTTGGACATGATATAAATAGGTCGTTATATAAAGGTCGTTATATAAATATAAAGAGGTCGTTTTCCCAAAGGCAATCCCAGAAAACACAGTGCCTGAGATAGCTTAAAAGCAAAGGGAAAGAATCTAAAACCATACACTGTGCAACATCAAATCCCACTTATCTGCTGTAATTAACAAGTAACTAAAGAAAACTAATTGTTCAAAATGGTTTTACTGAATGTCTTATTTAAGAGTAGGAACAATTTATTGAGAGAAATAAAGCTTCTGTCTGAGAGGGAGAGAAGGGGGTTAGAAGGTGGGTTGCCACCAGCCCTGATTCTGAAAGGGAGTTGAATATCAAAACCACAAAGTGAGATGGCTTCAAGGCAGGACAGAACTAAAACCAAAAATCAATCAGATTACAAGTATAATCACTTATGAAATACTGATCTAATGCCAAATCATACGATGTGTCCAAGGTGGGACAAAACTATTGCTAATCAATAAGATTACAACAAATATAGTCCCTTAGATGGGATCTAGTGGGGAAACAGGTCACACAACAAGTGCACATAGGCAGACAAAGACTTCCCTGGAAGGGCTGGGTTAAGGAGGTCTTCACCCCAAGGTGATTGATGCCTACTTGGAATATCAGTCACTGCTATTCATCCCTAGGAGAAGTGTATGGGTGAGTAGTAGGTCCTTATCTGAAGCCTGGCCTTCAGTGAATGTGTCTCCAGCCACAGCTATCTTTTGCACTGACCTCTAGTGGGTCCAGCCCTGTCTGTCTGACTGCCTACAATATTCCTACCTTAGCTATGTATAATACACATAGCTTATACCCCCAAAGAAGTAACCCTAAGTGCCATGAGGGCAGAAGGGATGAAGACTGATCTAAGCTGAAGAAAGTCATCATTATAACGGGCAGAGATATTCCACAGAGGCCTAGCTAACGGCCCTGGATACATGTCAGTTGTTCTTATCTTGGGCAGAGGTACAGCCTTAAGTCTGCAGGAGACAAGGCCACAGAAACAAGTATGTATGAACCAAATAATAAAATCAATGGGATAATTATGAATATAGCCAACAAAGTTTTCCATCAGGAGAAGCCAGTAGTAGCTTTCCAACAAAAAGGATAATGAACAGGTCCAGGGAATTTCAGAATGTGACATGCCATTAATCTGTCATCTAGTATCTTGAACAGCTATAGAGACATTAGCAGAAGGTTCAGGAATGTACACTCACTGTTCAGCTTTCATAACTACACTAGTACTGCTGCTGTTGCAACGTCTACTGCCATCCAATTTTGGAGCACAGCTTGCCTCATTAATTTTACTTTTTCATTCCGGGGAGAGACCAGCCATGGTGTCCTTCAAGGCCCTGGAGTACAGTTAA
Organism: Ctenomys sociabilis; assembly: GCA_004027165.1. Taxonomy (NCBI): domain Eukaryota; kingdom Metazoa; phylum Chordata; class Mammalia; order Rodentia; family Ctenomyidae; genus Ctenomys; species Ctenomys sociabilis. Next base: position 16,778 of record PVKA01035105.1, read on the forward strand.
TCTAGGCCTCAATATGTTGCACAACATCCTCTAACCCTAGGGAAGTAATAAAGATAGAATCCAGATGATCGAACGAGTAAAACACTCCTAGACCATCAGTGCCAGAGGTAAGTCTGCAAGTTTGTCAATAATTTTGACACTTCTGTCTTTTAACCATGCAAATCCCAGCATGCATCTTCCTATCCATCCAGGGATAGCCAAGGCACAAATTGGTTCTACAGGACTAATGAGTGCCACTGGGCTGCCCATCTAATTCTGGGGTGGTTAAAAAAGTTTTCTGCAAACCAGTCTTCAGCCTGTGAAGTTATTGTGTGTATACACTGTTTTGGGGGGTGTCCATCCTTATTATTTAGTACAGTTAGGCCAATGAGAATAGGAGTGATTTTTCCATTGCCCACATAAGAGGGCTTTTACACCAAGATGTCCTACAGTGGGGATTAACCATAGGTAATTATCCCATATCTGAAAATGTCCATCTTGATATCTAGGGTAGATGGCCCTCAGGATAGGACCTTTACTTGTATTTAATACAGGTCCTATGAGAGCCTTTAGAGCAGCTTCAGTGGCACTGATAGAAAAAATTCTATTATGTCCAGGGCTGCAGTTAAGAGTACAGCTCAGAGCCAGGGAGATAGCTCAGTGGCTTAAGCACCTGCCCAGTACAAGGTTCTGAGTCTGATATTTGGTACCAAAAAAAAAAAAAAAAGAGTACAGTTCATAGGCCAGCCAGCTATAAATGGCTTATCATATAAAACTATAAAACTATAAATATATGGAAGCATACAAAGACAAACACATATGAATAAAATTTTATAATTGTACCTCATGTTTAAAACATTACTTCTAGTACTATCTTTTCTAACTTTGGAATTTTCCATCTTGAATGATCAAAGTGAAAAAACTATTATTTTTCTAATATAGTTCATTGTTACAAATGCATACAACATTTATGTAATGTAAACATTCTTATGAAAGCCAAAGCATTATTTTATCAGAACTGGCTTGAATAACTCTATCATATACTTATTTTACTCATATTGTGTTTCATTTCCAAATTATTTTAAATTCAGGATAATCATGGTCTTTGTTTCTCAAACTTTGTAACTGTGAAAGACAGGTGCAGCAAATTTCACCCTACATGATGAACTGCCTGCTGCTCAGAGATGCCTCCCAGTGGAGTACTTTTTCCTTCTCAGATTCAAAAATAGGTTATAATATTTTGACTACTGTGCAAGCTGGTCACGACGCAAACAACAAATGAATCTTCCACACCACAGCATTTTACTCCACACCGCTTCCGAGAAGACCTCTGTAATCCCCAACATCTACACCACTCGCCCTCACTTCACCAGCATGCAGCTTCCTGACCGGAGCTCCTCCCACTCTATGAGACCCCATGCAGCTTCCTGACCGGAGCTCCTCCCACTCTATGAGACCCCTCCGCTCCCTTGCCTGAGTCCTCCATGCACTGTGAGGTACGCAGCAGTCAGCACCGTGCTTTGTGTTTACCAAGGGACATGGAGCAGTAGGCACAGTGCCTGCCAGGCCCCTACTAGGCTCCAGCACAGAATGATTGAAACAGTTTCCTAAAAGTGACACCGTAGAAAAATTATGACATTGCGATGCACTGAGACTATCGAGAAGCTTAAAGGATAAAACCAGACCTCTTTGTGAAAACTGAAATTCTAAGGAATTTTATTATCTAAAATTCATCAATTGCACATATGAGCTTGTTTAACTAAAGAAGTGTAAATGTAAAGTTCAGTCAGGGTGTGGTATGTAACATCAGGCACATAACTACAACTACTGTAGCTCCACTTTTAATAAATCATGAATCATAAACTTTCAACACTTCTCTACCACACCTATTCTACTTGGCAGGGTGCATTCACTTTTTCTTTTATGATTTCACATGCACACACCTCAGGATAAAAACACTAAATATCACTGTGCAAAACAGAATGGCTTTCTTTTTGAAGCATGCATATTTTAAATGCATTTCATCTTTTCCAAACTACATTTCAGGAAACCCTCATGCAGAAGCTCTCACCCATTCCAGAATCACTGATAGGGCTTGTTAAGACACAGGCCCTGAGCCCCAGCTTTGGAGAAGGCAAAGCTAGTAAATCAGAGTGGGGTCCAGATGACAGGATGCCATCTTGGTCCTAAGACCACATCTTGAAGACAAGTGTGCCACTGCGTTAGTAGCAGATCAAGGAAGCTGGGCTCATCCTCAAATACTGTTGGAAAATGCTGCCCACCCTGCACACCCTCTTTAAATGTCACTGTCTACGTTGGCATATTAAAAACTTGGGCTGCAAAGATAGCTCAGTGGCATAAGCCCCTACCTGACAAGCACAGGGTTCTGAGTTCAATCCCTAGTACCCCAAAGTGAACAAATTAATGTAAAAACTTGGAAAAGTTCTGCAATAAATTAACATGCTCCACATTGTTTATCAACCAGTGGAATCTGGTAATCAAAGATCAGTAACATCTTACCATGCTCTACAGAATACACTTTGAAAATGAAATCTACATTTGACTCTTTAAAACTGTTTTTCTTAAAATGTACCTCAGCAGAAATACTTTTGTCCTTGGAAATAATCTAACTTCTTACTATGTATAATTCTTCTCCAAAGAGCATCACAACTTCAGAGCAAGTGACTTATCCTAGCATGTACATCATTCCGTACAATGCTAATTTTTGTAGCTCTGGGCATGAGCTAAGAAACAATGAATTAACCAGCAATCCAAATTAATTAGAAAGCATACATAACTTAACATCTTTTTTTTTTTTTTTGGACTGGGCCTTGGGCTTGCAAGGCAGCTACCCAAGCAGCTGAGGTATCTCCCGCAGCCCTTAACATCATTTTGAACTTGAATGACAAGGATCCACAAATTCACTCTTATCTGTTCTCATTCACTACCAGAACCCTAGAGGCAAAGGCACGAAATGCCTTAGGGATATTCTGGCCAAAACAGCTTCTCATACATGCCCTCACCTGCTGTTTACAAACACCTGCAGTGAATGTGCTGCAGGAGGCATTTCTCTGTTAACCCGAGCTGGTGAGCTGAGAAAAACAGCAGCAGAGTGAGACAAACTAAGTCCTCAGACTCACACAGCAGCCACCATCCCTCACATGGGGCTTGCCTCGATGGGGACTTTCCCCCTCACTCCCTTCATTTTATGTAGCAGCGTCTGCCTTTCTCTTGCTTTTTAACCACAAAGGCACATGTTAAACCTTCCAGACAGACATATTTTCAAACATTGCTCAGTTAGAAGCAAGCCCAACTCGGTGCCGTATACCAAGAATGAATTGCACGGGAGCGTTTTGTCTAGATGGCCCCCAAAGCCTTATTCGGTCATAGGTGAGGCTTTCTCAGAAGTGGCTGGATCTAGAGTGTGATGCTGGGATTAAGTGACATAGTTAGGCATCACCTTGATCCAGAAGTCTAGATCCAATATAAAAGGGGCACAAAGACACTGTTGTAAGTCCCTTGCTTGCTTGCTTGCTTTCATAGCTACCTTCTGCCTGCCACGAACTATTTCTCTTCTACAACACCTGTCTGCTACGCCACCCTGCCTTGGGGCCAGCTGATTAAAAACAGTTACTAATTATTAACCTTTCTTCCTTTAATTTGTAGGTGTTGGTTATCTCAGCAACAAGTAACCAAGTCAAGGAATAAAAGGAAGGAAAAGCTCTCAATGAAGTAAGCTCTCTCAGAGGAAAGATTGTGTCTCTCCAAGTGCCTAACCCAAGATCTGTCATACTACAGCGATTCTACATATTTGCTGAACCTATGAAGGAAGGACAGTATCTGAAAAAAAAGCACAGAAATGCAAAAAAAAAAAAAAAAAACCACTTGAGAAACACAACTTGGTCCTGTACACACACTTTATTTCTAAGGACCATTTAGATTTCCAAACATTACAATCATACCTGTCCAATATCAGAGACAGAGGAACCAGCTAAAACTCTACCCTGAAAAAGATGCACTCTGCTGCTCACCTCTCAGCTAACTATGAGAAAAACCAAGCACCGAATGCACATAAGACAGTTTCATTTTAAGGACAGTATTCCTTAAATGAGCCAAATTAAAACCTATCTCATATTAGAAAAATTCCTCAACATCTTGGGCTTTTTAAGAATTTACCATTTGAATTTTTTTATAATCATATCAATTTCGGGAGTAAACTATACTGCATTTTGATCATATAAAATTTATTAAAGAATTTACAGCTGTTTGGCCCAGTTATTATATTTTACTCCTGACATTTTATTGGCAAAATTCTTACTCTTGGAAATGTAAGATTTTTCACTGAAATCAATATGCCTAATAGGAAATTACTGACCTCAGTTTCAACAGTATAATATTGGAAGTATATATTTATCTCTTCTTTTGGGTAGGCAGAATAAAATTACTAGTAACAGTCTTCTGACAAGAGGGAGGATAAGTGGTTATGCATCTGTTTCCATTTTTATTATTGTACAGAAATTTCCAGATGTTCCTCCTTCGCTGGTATTCCCCATAGAGAACAGTTACTATATTTTCTTTACAGCCACCTTAGGAATGTACAGAAAAAAAGAAAAATAAAAAATCTTCTAATACAAATTTCCATGATCCCACACTTTTTATGAGAAAATACAAAATAGGCCTGAGCACGTACCTCCGCCCAAACCTGGCTTCTACAAGGGAGAGAGAGGACACCGCAGAAAGCACAAGGAAGAATGCAAAGCAGGCAGGAAGTGAATCCGGAAGCAGTCTGTCCCGAGCAGGCTTTCACGTCCGCTGAAGGAAGACTCCATGTTGCAGGTGTGTGCACAAGCATACTTGACAGAGAAGCCACCTCTGCAACAGCCCCACGGTCAGCCCCAGACTTTCCCATGGCTCTGCCACCCATAGCAGAGTCCAGCCACACACCTTGGCTAACATCTCCCAGGAGTCCCAACTTAAGGTACAAATATTTTATCTATGCTTCATCATGTATCTCAAAGCATCTAAATTCTATCTTTAGTACCAGTCTATAAACTCATTTATCTTTGGCCTCACCATGACCAAAGAAAGAAAGGTGGCAGAAAAGGAAGACCGAAAGCAATCCACATTATTCTCCTTATGTTGTAAAATTCCTTTTTTTCTACAAAAATATCCTTTGAGTTCCTATTCAAGTAACTAATGCCATGGTGGAGGGTAATATCCTTAGTGAAAAAATCAAAAATAAAAAAATGTTAGCATATGCTTGTTTCAACATTTACAAAATGTAAAACGTTTATCCTTCATTATGCTAATTTTTAATTCCCTAAAAATGTCATGTGCATTTATGAGATCAGTTTTATATTTTCTCATAAAATAGATTTCCCCCACATGCAACAAGATTCACTTTCTTTCTATGCTGTGTAAAGTGCCTTGCTATTTACACACAGACAATGCAGACTGACCCACCCAGGAGACACCTAGGGACTGGGAAGTCAATCAACTTCAACACATATGGCAAATCCAAGTCACACATCACCATCCCTTGCTCTTCCTAGGACAGCTTTAGAGAAACAGAAGAGCTCCAGCTCTCACCAAGAAGACAAGGCTACTGGGAACACCTTTTCACATTGAATGAGGCATTTAGGAAAAGATGCCACCTCTTTCTGCCATGGAAGTGTTCTAATAGCTACAGCAATATCTGGTGCACAAAACCAGAGGGCGGGACCAGCACAGCACACCAGAGACCAGCAGTGAATCTTCCTTCTCCTTACCCCTGACCCCAAGGGAAATACCCTGAGTTTGCAATGACATTCTTGAGCCTCTGTCTGTCCCCTGTGACACCCTAACTACCTGGACACCCATTTACAAGAAAGGGTAAACTTTCTTCTTATTCAAGGCAGTTTGACTGGACTCCTCTGTTTGCATCCAAAATCATTCTACCTAACACACCAATCAATGTTCATTTACATTAAATTAAGAAAATGACTCATGGACTCCACTCTACAAGCTATAATAACTAAAGTATAAAAAATAAAAGTCACATTGCAGATTGAACATTGTATATATTTTTACTACATTCACAACCAAAATAAAAATCAAAGCAGTTTTAAGTATCTCAAAGGTAAGTCTTAATCCAATATATACAGTAAAAAAAAAAAAAAAAA
>PVKA01035106.1:0-22903 GCA_004027165.1 Ctenomys sociabilis
AGAGAGAGAGGGAGGGAGGGAGGGAGGAGAGAAGGAGGGAGAAAGGGAAAGAGAGAGAAAGAGAGACAAAAGGGAGAGAGGGAGGGATGGAGGGTTGCATAGCTCCATCTCCATCATTTGCCAGGCTGAGAGGGCCCACCCCAGAGCCTTACTTAGTGGCAGCACCCAAAACCTCCCTCTGAGGCCAGATTCTCATGCCTCTACCTGCAGCTTTTCTTGGCAGCCCTTCCGTGTTCCTGGCACCTCCAGTGCCCTGGGTCTACACTGCAGTTCCAGATTGATTTTTACAGCATCACACATTGCATGGTCAGAGGCTCACAGCCAGGGCCCTGACTCTGTACACACTGCCTGCCCAGCCCCAGATCTTCCTGCCATCTGGGAGGAAGACCGTAGAAGCCCACAACCTTCACTCTGCATATACCTGCGCAGCCAGCGCTATGTGAGCAACGCTGACCTTTGCTGCCAACAGCAGCAAATCGGGAGCCCCTTGGGCTGTGGCTACAGCAGCCTGAGTGCTTTAAACACGGCACAGCAAGCCCTGGGGACCCAGTTACCAGGCAATCTACCTGAGGCCCCGTGTGTTCTCCTCTTACCTGAAAGGCTTACACTCACACCCCCCCCCCAGCTCAGGCCAGCGATGGGCGGGGCCTTTCTGCTCGCCGAGATGCCTGTGAGGAGGCCTCTTCTTGCCCTGGTTCTGCACACTTGGTTTCTTTCTAACGGTGCCAGACACCGTTAACAACTGCACCTCCAGTGGCCACAAACTTACATGTGGATCTTGGAGGGTTCAAATTTTAAGATGCTTGGAGACTTTCTGCTCTGCTTTTCACTCCTGATTCTCACAAGAAATCTGGCAGCCAGCACGCTGCAGCTTTATCATTGGGCTGCCTTGAAATTTCTTCCAGGAGATAGATTAGCCCCCATCCTGATTTTTTTCATACTTTTGTAAAAAAGAGAATAAAAACTAGAAAAAAGAAAAGAAATTATATAGAAGTTTACTAAACAAAATGATAGGAATTCAACAATGGTTGTTATATTGCCTAATGTGTTCAAATTAGTTGCTTAGATATAAGGGTGCAAAACTGGTGTTTAAAAGGCTGCAAGATATTTAGAAAAATAAATTTAAGCATTAACTGTTCCTTTTAATAGACCAGTAGAAATCAGCAGTACCACTGTCCGAGCTATCCTGTATATACGCATAAATATTTCTTTTTTCCTTCCTTCTTTCTTTCCCCTTACTTTTAAGCTCAATGTCATAAAAATTTGGTGCTGGGTGAAATGCAGACAAATCGCTTGTGGCGTGCATCCAGTTCTCTAGACACGCCAGCTTCCATATGAAATTTCCTGAGCCTGCGCTTTGCTGCCCGCTCGCCTATCAACATCTGGTCTTCTGCTCTCCAACTGGAATTGCCATGAGGGACTTCATATAGCATTGAGGCTTTCTGCAGCCCATGTCTCCAAACTTCTCCTGAAAACCAGTTCCAAAGGCTTCTTCTTTTATTATTATTATGTGTTTAGTATAGGTTCTTACTACACAGATTGGATTCATAGCGATTCTCCTCTTTTCAGCTTCCCAGGCGCTGGGATTACAGGCCCAGGCCACCACACCCAATCTCAATCGCTACCTCAGCATTCCCCAGGGCTGGGGCCACCTGCAGGGCATGCAAAGTCAAACCCAGTTCCCTGTGCCTGTATAAACAGGTGCTCTAATTTGATTCACTATCTGGCCGGCCCTCAAAAGGCTTCTGAAACACATAATTAGGAATTATGCTTCTTGATATCAACTTTCTGTTAGCAATTTTCTGTATTGGTTACTTCTCTGGTATCAGTTTTATATATTTGTTATCTTTTGACAAGTGAGACAAAACTGACTCTTACAACTTGAAAGAAGGGAAGTATATGTTGGTTCACTGTTGGGGACCACAAATTCACAATGGGTAATTTTCCAAACTGAAGAATGGAGGCTTGTGTATCATTCTTGAGATTTCCTGTTATCTCCTTATGGGTGGATCATCCTTTTCCACCCACTAAGACTAAAACTAAGATCACTAAGATTAAAATACACCCCAGAGCAAGATCCTTCCTAGCATAAGGTCACTTCCACCCTCTGGAGTCATCCAATAATCCCCTCCTCAAATTTCCCTCCCTCTTGATGACCAATAAATACCAAGGTTCTGGCTGCCTTGTGACCTCTGTTCCTTGAGTCCTGGTCATCCTGGATCCCTGCTGTTTTGCTATTTTTGTCTTTTTCTGACCCTTCCTTCCTTCTTTCCTTCCTTCCCTCTCTCCCCTGTATCCTTCCCTCTCTCTGTCTCTCCCCATCTCTTTCTTTTCCCCTCCCTCCCTCCCTCTCTTTACTTAGGTCTCCTTCTCTCTTTCTCTCCCCTTCCTCCCTCCCCCCTTCTCTTCCCCCTCCCCTTCCCCCTCCCTTCCTTTCCCCTCCTCCTCCTCTCTTTCTCCCTTCCCCCTCACTCTCTCTTCCCCTCTGTCTTCTCCCCCTTTCACTTCCTTTCCCTCTCTCCCTTCCTCCTTCCTTCCCTCATCATGAGCCCTAACACCTAGCAGGAGATTGGAGGCTCACTGTAGGATCCCCAGTAGCTCCTGTTTCAGAGGTCTCCATCTATGTCTATAGTCTGTTGGCTCCAAGGTACAAACTTCTAGGGGAAAAGCTCCTGGCTAAGAACAACAGCTTAACTTATTGCATCTGGGAAACAGAGAGCAGGAGAACAACCCAAGCGGAGAAGCCAGGGACCAGACATCTCTTCCTCGTCAAGGCTGTTCGTGTCTCCAGCCACTCTCCACCTCCTAATCGCCTAGGATTGAACTATGAATCCATCCATGGATTAACTCATCCAGGAGGTGAGTGCCCTCAAAATCTAACCACATCCCCAGGAGTTTCGTAATTCAGTAAAGTTCATGACCTACTTTAATTGGCCTAGATATTGATGTTTTGCCATTAATTTAGTGTTTTCTGTAAGTCCAGCAATAATAGATTTAATTAAAACTGCTTTTTGGAGATGAAGAGAATAGCAAAGAAGAATTTCTGCGAAACAAGAATCCATTGCTACATTCTGCAGAGCAGCTGGGGACACCTGGACATTAAGTAACACCTCAGAGGTGTCCAGTAGGAAAAGCATTAGGTCAAGCACCCCGACAATGGAAAACTTCATGGAAAGAACTGTTTTCCCTGAATCTGAGGATTATTCATAATCCTTTAATTCATTTTTAAAATTTTATCACTGCTGTTGCTTTTATTCTTTTTTCTTTTTAACATTTAGAGAGTTCTTTTCCACTTACAACATGCTGATTGATATGTCTCTACCCAAAAATGTTCTTGAAGCTGAGCAGGAGAGCTGGTACTCTTCTCACTTCATGATGGAAATAGGTACACTTTTAGACCCTGGTCTTAACTCTAGAACATACTATCTACAGCTTTTAAGTGTTTCTATGAAAAGTACTGCAGGAAGCAAAGAGGAATGGTTACCCTGGAAGATACTTACCATGTACTGACAGACCCCAGCGTATTCAAGTTCTCTTATTTTACCATAAATAAATAGTATACTCCATAACATAACCATATTATTATGCTAAACTTTTGAAGTGTTTACCCATGACACCCCAGCCCTACCAGCTAATGAACAAGCTTTATGCACCTGTACTTTGCAATCTGCTTATTAGGCACAGTGTTGGCAATGCTGAAGAGTTGGCTGTGAACAAACTCAGTATTCAAATCCCTTTTGCACTGACCACTGCCTATCCGTCCAGCCTTTTCCTCTGCCACATTCCTCCTGTAATTTACCCTTTCCGAATACAATATCATGTGGGCACCTTGAGTCTAAAAAGATATAAACTCCAGAATTTATATCTCAGAAACAAATGGCAACTAATTCTAAATCTGACTGCTTTTCTTAGTGTAGAATTGCTGTGCTATAGATAACATATTATTAAGGGCAGTCAGAAAATAAGAAATGGACATAATTTGATCCCCTATAAAAAGTTTCTCAGATAAATAAAGTATGGGGTTAACACAATACAACAATATTACAGATATTTTTACAACAAAATGGAGGATTCTTTATAAAAACACTCTCAGACATTTCATTCTTTCATTTTGATTCTTCCTTCTCTTCTCCCCTGCTACTCTTCTTCCTTTTTTCTTTGTTTTTGGTGAGATTTTAAATTTGTAATAACTGATTATACAAAATAAATATCTGTGTTGATGAAATATGTGGTATAATAATGTCAGACATAAAAAGTCAAGTAGATTTAGAGTCAAGTTTTTATCTTTTACAAGTTATTTTACAAGACTTACCACTGAGTTCCTTGTCCTTAGTAAATCAGAAAATGTTCCTCTTTTATATATCTTTTCACAAGATTGATTGATTGATTTTAGGGAAGGATGTACAGGGTGCTCACTACTAGATCAACCTCATAGTGATCTGCCTGTTTGCAGTGTCCCAAGAGCTGGGATTACAGGCATGCACCACCATGCCCAGTCTCAATTGCCCTCTCAGCCCTCTGAGGGCAGGGCTGGCATGCAGGCCCAGGATCAGACCCCCAGCCCCTGAACCTGCTTGCAGGCACTTTACTCTGATTTGGCTGGCCCTTACAAGATTTCTTTTAAAAGAACAATTAAGACCTACTTTCATTAATGAGCTGTTCTCCATTTTCCAAAGCTTCCCTAATTGGGCCTAAGGGTACATTTCAGTGTTGACAAAACTAGAACCCTTTCTGTAGAGGAAAATCTTTACAAGACTATCACTCCCTTAGAATGATGACAGTCTGCTCCCAGAATTCCCAACATCTACTAGAATGTCTCTTAGGCCAGGAGCTACACTGTTTGCATTATTCATAATTGCTTTGCTTTTTCATGGCTGTGCCCCTTGAAAGCAAAATGTTCTCATTGGTTTCTAAATGGTGAATTATCTTTCAAGGAAATCTGAACACTAATTCTTTAGTCTTCTGTACAGTATTCACTGCTGTAGTTACTATGCCCAGAGCTTCTGATCCTCTCCTGCACATCCATACTGACAGAGGTTACCATCTTCCTTCTGCCTGAAGGCCCGCTCTGGCATCTATGGTGGATGCTGCTACCAGTGACCCCCTGGACCCCTGCTTTCCTTCTCCAGCTTTAGCTGGCTTCCCCACACATTCCTGGTGACTGGTCTTATGCTGAGTATTCAAGGGACTGTCCATAGATTTCCAGAGTTCTCACTTCTTTGTGCTCCCTCCTCCCTGACACTCTATCCTAAGAGCTTCCAGTGTCTTTGTCCTTCCAGGTTCTTGCCCACCTCCTCTTGGTTCCACTCACTGAACTGTCTGTCCCTCACCTCTCTGAAGTTCCAGTGAACCCAGGGCCCAGAGCCAAATCTGAATCCTTAGCCAAGAGACTGACATCTATCTCACAATGACAAATAACTGTGCTCCACTCTAGATATTGAGCTTGTCTCCCCAAGAAAGTATGTCCTTATGTTTCTGCTCTTATGAATGGAATTGGGCCCCCCCAAATGTCCAAGACCTAAGCACTAGTACCTTAGACTATAGCTTTACTTGTAAACAAGATGAGGACAAAGACAATAGCTAATATGATGTCATTCAGAACATTATAGACCCTGAATCTGTGGTGACAGGTGTCCTTACAAGAAAATGATGTGGAGATACAGCAGGAATTCACTATTTAAAGAGGCAGAAACATGCAGGGAGAACTACACGAGAGAAGACATATCGAGAAACATAAGCTACAAAGCTGCAAGACAGGAACACCAGAGAAACAAGGTTGGGAGGCAAGAAAGTATTTTAACAGAACTCTTGATTTTGGACCTTTACCCTATAGAACTGAGACTGAGCTCTGGAGTGCTGAGTCGTGAACTTTGCAATAGTCAAGGAAGCCTTAGGAAACTAAAGTGCTTCCTAAAATTCTCAGGCAGCTCAGCTCCTGCAGCACACACCCAAGACTCAAGCAGGTACCAGCAGATACATCACAGTGTCTCCACATAAGTCTGATCTGGTCTTCTGAAAAAGGAAAAAGTACCTGCCTTTGCCTAGCAGAGCTCAGGAATTGACAGAGAAGCTTAGCTCTCACTTGTCCCTTATACTGTGGTGAGAAGTGCCAGCTGCCAAGTGCCTGGAAAGAGACTTGAGGCAGAGAAAATAGCTGGCAGGCTTTTTCTACCCTTTATTTTTGAAAGTAATTCAACTCTTAGGGTCAAGTATAACAACACTTTTTGAAAATTATCCTTTTCCTTTTGCCTTCATAGAAGAAATTTAATCTCTGCCTTTCACTTGGGAATGGAGATTTTTTCTCCTGGAAGAACAGTTGATCAAGTTGAATAATCTCAGTTTATATGCTAGAACGTTAGAAATGATAACACTCCATATAAAAATACTGACACATCAGGCAAATTTGAAGCTTGCAAGGAGCATCAAGTGGTAGAAAATTCTATGCATCTGAATTATATGCATGCATAAATTTAAGATTAATAAAACCTTCAAATCTGATCCTCATTTTTGTTATTTTTGAGATTATTTTTTGAGATTATTTTTGTTATTTTATTTTCTTAGTTTTCAGAGTGAGTCCAATCTTTAGTATCTATCAATGTAATGTTTTTTAAATGTATACTGATATTTGAAACTAAATCATGCAAAACTTGCTAACAATTTATTCATCTTAGGGCTGGGGAGATAGCGCCACAGTCTAAGTGCCTGAGTGGCAAGGGCATGGACCTGGGTTCGATCCCTGGTTCTGTATGCCATGTTGGCCTTGGAACCCCAGGCACTCTGTACTGGCCACCAAAGCCAGGCATAGTGCTGCATGCTTAGAATCCCAGCGCTGGGGAGGCTGAGTCAGGAGAATCACTATGAGTCCAAGCTGCATAGGGAGACCCTGTACCAAATAAATAAAAGGTTTTTTAAAAATTCATCTTATAATCCATAGGCTTTTCTTACCCATGAGATAAAAATTGTTTTTTTCTGCTATTCATGTCTGAATGTCAAAATTAACTTAGTAGAGCTTTCCTTGGGAGGGCAGAGTTCTTATAATTATAGGAAATGAATTTATTGCAGGTAGAAAGAGAAGTTTTCCCTATAGAACTATCTAAGGCCATATTAACTTTGGAGCATTTTACTTTCAATATCACAGTGTCAAAATATTTTAGTATCCAGCTCTTCCAGTCCCAAGGTGAATGTTTTTATTGTGTTTCAGAATGTAACTGTGCTAGCTGCCTCTTAAGACTGACCTATATTTTTAAGCTTAGAGGTGAAATTCACCTTTAAAAAATAGGTTGACTTGAAATATATCTATTCATATAGACGTAGGCATTTACAAGGACTAGGGCTTTATTTTTCTAATTAATTCAGTCTATTGGTACCCATAAGGTATACAACATGATCACTTTCATCATAGGGAACTTGTACTTGTACATGACACATCTTAATTCTGTTTTTCTCATTTCCTTAACCTCGCTTGAAGGACAAGGACTTTAAATGCAAAAGGATTTGCACTTTCACCTAAACCAGTTTACAATTATGTTCTGCAGAGCACTGAGATTCTTTCAAAGGATCTTAAATAATTTCCTAAACATACTTAAGTTAGAAAAGTAAAAATTCACAGATAACAAATTCAAAATAAGATGCAATGTCATGGGAGAAGCACATTGTGGGCTGGGGCAAATGTTTAAATGCTCATGGCTGACAGTGCAACTCCTGTGGAAAATGGGCCAGTGCCTCCAAACACTTCACCACTGTGGTCTGGCTTTGCAGGTCATGAGAGAGTCTAACACTTTGCATCTAATTTACTTAGGTAGTTGAAAACTACTTACATGGAGTTTTCACAGTTCTGAGTGATCAGTGTATGTTGATAAGTTTTGCAACAACTTTGCTAGATCAAACAGAATTTTCTTCAGTTTTGATAATGATAATTTTATTAAAAAGTAGTTAAGAAGGGAACTTATTTGTATATTTTTAAAAATGTAATATAAAAACAGAACTTAGGAGAATACATGTCATTGAAGGAACAGAGACAGCATGGTTCAAGGCCGACCACTGGGTTTCAGTTGCATGTTAGTAAAATTGAAATTCTTTCATTGTTTACAAATTGTTGTATCTTCCAAGTTCTTCAAAATCAATATTTTTATCTTCATTAATGTATAACTGGGGCTGGCCAGGTAGCTCAGTGGATTAAAGTGCCTGGTTAGGCACACACAGGCCAGGGGGTTCAATTCCCACCATGCCATGTCAGCCCCGCCCCTGAGGTGTGCTGAGATGTTGATTGAGACTGGGTATGGTGGCCTGCTCTGTAATCCCAGCTTTAGGGAGGCTGTAAACAGGTGGATCACTATGAGTCCCATCTGTGTGGTGAGACCCTGTAGACCCTTTACTAAATACATTTTCTTATTAAAATTGGTTGTATTTATGGACTGCAATGTAAAGTTTTGGCACACAAAGTGAGATAATTACATCAATCTATTTAACTGAGAGGTGCTTCCCAAATTCATCCATGTACCAGTTTGCTCACACATGTAAATTGCAGTTTAAAACGTTCAGGTTACTATAAAGTTTCAAGTACATTCCTTGAGGACTGCAGGTTCCTTGAAAGAGTCTGACTACATACAAAATGTATTTATAGTTGTCCTATAGATCACAGATCCATTAAATAGCACATAAATATGGATGCAGAGACAGGCAGGTGGGCAGGCAGGCAGGCAGATGTAGACAGGGACTGCCCATGCTCAGTATCCAAAGAAAAGCATTGCTGTGTAACTAGTACTGATCTGGCTCCACAATAATACCTCACCAACCTCCCCAGTATTTGTTCTATACCTTTCCCCTGAATTTGCAGTTGAACTGAAAGCAATGTTGTAGAATAGACTTCAGAATAAAATGATGTCGGGCCGGGGAGATGGCTCAGTAGAATACATGCCTGCCTGGCAAGTGCAAGGTCCTGAGTTCAATCCCTGGTACCACAAAACAAAATGAATAAAATGATGTCCCTTCTATAAGCTCCATCTTCTTAATGCTAGACAGAAACAAAATTCTTCACATTTCAATTATAGGGGTTATTTTGGGGTGGCCAGATAGTGCAGCAGACTAAATGGTCTGCTTGGGCAGAGTGCAGGGGCCGGAGTCCAGTCCCTGATATGCCTGCCTGCCCCACCCCCAGGGCACGTTGAGACAGTGACTGGGACTGGGAGTAGTGGCCTGTGCCTGTAATCCCAGTGCTTGTGAGGCTGTAAACAAGAGAATCCCTACGAATACAATCTATGCAGTGAGATTGTGTAGATCCTGTAGACTCTGTACCAAATACATAAAAAAAGAAACAAAAAGATGAGGGCTATGTTATAGGAAATAGTTTGCAGAAATATGGAAAATCAAAAAATCATTTTTCCCCATATCTATTGTAAAAAAGATTGCTATACCTGTAGGTGTCATGATATTTATTTGAGATTCTGATTTCATTTTTGTAACTAAGTTTATTGGTGTACATATATATGTATATATATATATATATATATATATATATATATATATATATATATATATAATGATCTTGTCCATTGCAGGGCATATATCTGTGCAGGATATTTTGTGATTCCTGTTTTTATTTCCACTCTCCACCCCTACCCTCAATACTTCTTCCCCTCCTTATGTACCAAAGCTCTCTTTCTATTTCTCCTTCTCTGTCCTTAGTTCCTTTCCCCACCTTCCTTCCCTCTCCTGCCCTATTCCCCTTCTCGTCTGAACATTTTCTTCCTCTCCCACATTAATATCCATCTTGATCCTCCTTTGAGCTTCTGGTTTCCCACATCAGAGGAACAGCGCAGCCCTTGAACATGTGTGGACAGTTGATTTTCCAGTCTCCAGATGTTTCCATTTACCGAGAGATAGCTCCAGTTTCCTTCTTTATGGCTAAGTAATGTGCATTGTGTAGGCAAACCACATCTTTATTTATTCATCAACTGATGGACATTAGGGTTTTTAATCAAGATTTACTGTCACTTAGCCAGGCGTGGTGGCGCATGCCTGTAATCCCAGCACTCGGGAGGCTGAGGCAGGAGGATTGTTGTGAGTTCGAGACCAGCCTGAGCTACAAAGTGAGCTCAAGGCCAGCCTGAACTGCATAGTGAGACCCTGTCTCAAAAAGACAAAAAAAAAAAAAAAAAAAAGATTTACTGTCACAGAGAGCAGTGCTATAAACAGAGGAGTGCATATAGTGCTGTGACAGGAGGCTTTTAATTCTTTTGGGAAGATACCAAGAGGGTGAATAGCTGGGTCAAGCAGAGTCTCTAGTTTTAGCTGGAGTGAGGAATCCGCACATGGGCTGCACCAGTCTTCTCTTCATCAAGAAGAATACAAAATCCTTGTCAATAATGGCCTTTAACAGAAGAGTGGCAAGGAGCTCAATGGGCCGAGGACCAAGTGGACAGTTAGCTAACAGCTACATTCCCCACACTGGGCCTGATCTGGACGAGAAGCATGGATGTGGCTGAGGGGAAGGCTGTTTTCACACTGGCCTGTGAAGGAATGAACAGAAATGCAGGGTGGAAAGCTGTTAGTATTCTCAGAGCCATTAAGTAATTTTAAGTCTATATTTAAAGGGCATTTCCTTTCACTTGGATTCCACAAACGTAGAACTTCATCTTTCATGGTATTTTTAAATGCTCTTCAGGCTTCCTTAACACATTTTCTCTTAAGCTGTTCTGAGAAGCTTAAGAGCTCTATATGCTAACCTAACAGTACACCAGAGGGATTTCTATTCCTCGTGGATGCAGAACGAGAGACAATGCACTTTCCATGACATCCTTCGTGGAAGTGACATGCAGTTATTTGTTCCTCAGGTTCAGAGTTTCAGTCTTTGCTCATCTGGTAAGTTTAATCATTACATTTTCAGATCCCTGTTTCTCACAAACACCTTTTCTGCCAATTCAACATTTAAGAATTTCTCTAATTCTTTACAATTTTTCTTTAGTGTTCAAGCGTGTATATTCCTTCAAATGGCTCTGATCAACAGTTTATAAAAAGGAACAGGTTTTACCTACCATCCTTTTGCTAACATTATAGTAGATTGGCAGATTTCTAAACAAAAACAATTCCTTATTTCAGGTAATTAGTACAGATGAAATGAATTTAAGCATCACTTCCAGTCAATTTACATTTCTCAGTTGAAAACTCTCATTTAATTAAAAACCACATTGACATTTACTAGAAAGTAGGCTGTTTTTCTCATCAAATTTCATCTTTTCATTTTTATTGTGTAGCATGCTCTGCCAGTGCAGAGCCAAACATACTTTTATCTTGGCTAAAAGTGTGTAACATAAATATATAAATAGATGGATAGAGAGGGAAGGCAGTAAAATTAGTTGCAGTTCTGAAAAAGTAGTAATAATCTATGCTTCATCCTCATGGAAAGTTCACCTATGTCTATTCAGCTAATTTAGTATGATGAGAACAGAAAGAAATACCATGATTCAATTTTGTCAAATTTTATTGTCAAATTTTACCTGCCTACTTTGTAAATATTTAAATCTAGTTAAACCAGTTAGAGTTGAGGTATACACTGTCTGCATTGATAATGGAACCAGAACATCACTCAGAGCACTATGAGTAGGCAACATGCTCAGAAGTCTCTTTATGTCATAGAGAAAGAACCATGCCTGCTGTTACACATTTTGATATGCTCCATATACTCTGAGGGGATGTTAGTTATTTGGAATACCCTAATCCAAATATGGATAGAAGTTGAAGCTATCGAGGTACCAATATTACAGAGTGTCTGCTAAATGTGCCTGTGCTATTATCTATATTGGGTAGTAGCAGGTTGACCTATTCAGCATTTTATGGAAAGGGTCTAAAAATCTCTGGGTCTGTAGATCATAGTCTTCAGAACCACCCCCACTCCTAACCTAGACTCAGGGACTACATGGAAACTTTTGTGGGACATTCTCTCACATGACTACAACACCAACTGAACACTGTCTCTATAATAATTTGGGTCTGCCTAAGTGGAACTTGTCCTAAAAGTGTTTTTCTCAAGTATTTAAAAAGCCAGGAACTGGGACATAACCATGTTCCAGAACTGACTGCCTGAAAGCTTTTTTACCTGCTGGCTAATAAATGTCAAACTTTGTGGCAGAAGTTGGTTAAAGGCCTCCTGCTATTATAATGAGCAACTTTTATATAAAAAAGTAAATGTTGTATCATATCCCTCATGTATGTCTTCTCAAAGCTATCCATATTTTTAATGAGAAAAGAAATCTAATGTAAATGACACAAAGTTAGGGTCATCAATGAAACCACCACAATTATTTGAAGAGAAGAAATTTAATGCAGAGGACTGGTTGATTTGGAAGGTATTAGAAGACTACAAGGAAAGAAGTAATTAGTGAGGTAACAATGATAAAAATGCTGGACCCTTTACCCCTGGGTTTGGAGGGCAGAGAAAAGGGAAGAGTTTAAATTTTCTGAGTTTGTACACAAATTCTCCCACATGACTGCGATTATTATATGTCACATACCAAATATAAAAGTATATTTGAGCAACAACAAAAAGTTATGTAAATTCAAAAGCTACAAACAAAAGTGAACTAAGATTTCAGGGAAGGGGCACATTTCAGAGCCAACAACTCTGACCCTACTCTAGAACTATAGAAAAGGACTTAAAACGAAGTCAATTGTCAGTGGAGTGAACCACTATCTGGAAGGGTCAGCAGAAAGAGGCTACAGAACAGGGTGCATATAGCCCTTCCCCCTTCTGCTTGCTGTTTTTGCTTTTGTGTTCTGTGCTGTTGGTATCCACCAAGGAAGGAACTAGAAACACAGAAATGTCTGTAGAATTCTAACCTAGCACTACAGACCATGGAATAGTGCATTTGAGGCAAAAAGAAAAAGATCTTCATAATCCTCACATCAGGTTTAGGCCTCACAGCACATAGAAATCCAATAGCCATTTGGCAATGCAGGGTTTAAGAGAAGCTAGTTAGGCCTATTCGTCCTAACTGGGCCTACAAAGATGTTCATTCAGGGTTACTCTATCGCTCTGTGAAACATACAGCTCTTAGACTATGTGCAGCATTTATACAATAGAGTTTCAACACCGTTTAAGTTGAATTTAAAGATGAGTTATAAAACCAATCAGTCTTAAAGTCATCACTCAGTTTAAGGGATATGACTGTTTATATCTTAGGGTGTGAGGAAAAGGAATATGTTGATCAATGGATACAATCCTTGAGTTATAAGATCAATAAGTACTTAGGATACAACATATAACTGTTAACTACAAAAATAATAAATAACTGTGTTACTGAATTTAGCAAATAAAGTGCACTTCAAGTGTTCTCACTACACACACACACACAGACCCACACGTGCATATGCAAACAAGTACATATGCAGCCACTCTTGACTGCATGTTTTTTTATTTATAGATAAACCCTTGCTGTTTGGTAGAAGATACAACAATTACCAGTGGGTGAGCTTTTTCCTAAGCAAGATGGAGAAACAAGAACAGGAGAGTTAGAGTAATCTAGAATCACACCAATCCAATCACCTTTCAAGCTAGTACATTGTGCATTTATTGTTACCTAATTCGAACAGTTCTCATCTGCCTGGTAAGGACCCTACTCTGACTATCTCACATCAGGGTCAAAAAGAAGAAAATGTCATAGTTTTATTTGTCTAAGAAGGAAATTGCTGGCTTCTTGTTATCAGTGCTAAGAATGGGCAACCTCTTCAAATAGCTCCCCTGAAATGCCTTGGTCTTAGCAGCTGGCAGGAGTTACGCAAGATCTAATGTGCCATTAGGAGAGCACACAGTTCCGTTCTGACAGAACTGCACTTGGTAGAACATTATTACGACTAAAGGGCCATATTAATGTCTTATGAGGCTGTAAACTTGTTGAAAATGTACCTGAATCCTCAGAGGTAAATAAACGAGGATATAAGTGAGCCTGGGGCAAGTGTTTAGCTTTGCAGTTTGTTTTCTGCTTAGCAATAATGGGAAAAGGAGAGGCAAATTCCTATTACTTGTGATTCATGCAGCAATACACTTTCACCTCAGATGGACCACTTTGGAAGGATGAGGCTATCTGCATCTTACACCCAGGAGAGAGATTCTCAAGATCTAGCCTGTGAATACTTGACAGTGTGAAGCCCCAGATCCTTTAGAGAAACTCATTGGGGCAATTTATTTCAATTAATATGAAGGACCAGTATATCTTCAAAAGCACCCCCTAGGATAGGGAGCACAGGGGTTGATGTTTTACAGATTCTGTTGATTTAATGAGCTAGAGGATAAGGCACCATGATACCTAGCCACCAATGATTATGGTTAACAGTCTCTCATTTCCGTGTAAAATATTTCTCTTTGGCTTGACTTTGCAAATTCCAAATCATTTTATTGCTATTCAATTCCTTTTGTAGAATATGATCTCTGAACAAAAATTATGAGTAGATTTTGGAGAAAAATCTCCTCACAAAAACTGGTAGTATGGTGATTTAAATCTAGAGTGTCCCTCAAAGATTTGGGGCAAGGGATGTAATTTAGCTTGAGGTATGTGTTCAGAGGCACGAGCTCTGGAAGGCTACTGGATCATGGAAGCTCTTCAGTTTTCCTCTGCCAGACTGTCCCCCTTGCCATTTCTGCTGGAGTGAGGCAACCAACAGTGGTCACTGAGTCAAAATCAACCATGCTTGTTTTATGCTAGGGCATCAGTGACTGTGTTCTAGCAATGAGAAGAGCGACTCAGAAAGGCATGTATCTTATGGGGCACAGAACAGAACATGGACTACCTTGGGAGATACATAAAATTCATACCTGAAAAAATAAAATAAAATAAAATTCATACCTGGGCCTCAGAATGAGTGCTTCTAAAACAATGGGTCAATTTAGGTAGATTAGTATCTGTCTTGCTTTTCCCATCTGGTCCGTAATTGGAGAAGCTAAACTACACCTTGTCTAAGATCATGTGCTCACCCCTTTACTATTTACCCTTCCAAACACATAATTTAATTCTCCCATCATCAATATTAGATGAGTTCTTTTTTTGTCATCACCTATAATAATTCCACTCAACAACTAACAAAATCTCATTTATTTTATGAAGTGTCTCTTACTTTTCAAAAAATGTCAAAATTTATAATCTGGTTACAGACAAGGATCTTTGTATGTGGTATACATGTATGTATTGTTTGGATAATATAAAAAAACGCTACAGCATATGAGCTTGCTTTAAGGGTGAGCAATTTAGTTTTAAATCCTACCTTCCATGCTCATGTGTGTAATATTACCTTGAAGTAATTAGGTAGAAAGAAGTGCATGGCAGGATTCAGTGAAGAGTTGTGCAGAAACAGAGACTTGAGAGCAGGGATGCCTGGCATGACAGGCACTCATCTTGCCTTAGTAGATCCTTGTGAGATTCAAAGGCTGTTTACTGTAATTTGTGCACCTTTGGCCCAAAGGCTTTATCACTCATAAGGACACAGCAACACAAGTGTAGGATAAGCCTGAAATGTCTAAAATTTAATGTTCATAAGAACAGCAATGATAAATATGTAGTTTGTGAATAAAAACTAGGTGACAAAGAGTCAAGGCTGATGGATAACTCAGAGCTGCACTATGTTTGGCCAGAGTTCCCTGGAATGTTTGAGATTCAGCTGTGTACAGGACTGGTATTTTGCCCACTTTATATCAACACTTTCACTTCTTTATGTCACTCTCCACTTGTCAACTATCCCATCTAGTAAATGACTTGTATTTGATCTTTGTCTTAAAGACAATTTCTGGAAAAGCATAAACCAAAACAGCCTGAGTTTGGCTCAAGATTGATGTCTCAGGCAAAATCCTAAATTGTACAGAACCCTTCCTAGAATCTTCAGACCCTCCATTCTCCATAGCATCCTATGGAAACCATTCTCAAAACTGAAATTATCTGTTTATTCTTATGGGGCATTTCAAACTTAAAAAAATTTTCAGTCCTTGGAACTTCCTGAAATAGAAAATAGCAACTCAATAAATGTTTGTTGGAGAGAAAGAAGAAGGAGGAGGAGAAAGGGGAGGGAGAAGAAAGGAAATAAAAGAGAAGGAAAGGAGTAATGAGAAAGATGGGGAAGGAAGGAGAGAAGTTTGAGAGAGAAAAGGCTTCAATATTCTATTCTCAGTGCTCAGCATAGTGCTTAACCAATAAAAAGATGGTTAATAGCAGCTCATAAAATTATTAATGAATGAGTTTAATAGCATTAAGTTCAAAGTCAGATTGAAAATGTAAGACTGAATGAATTATTTGAAGCATTACATAAGCAAAAAAACAGGATATTGGCATTGAATATGTTAATTCTATAGCAAGAGGAATGAAGTTGGCACATTTGAGTAGAAGAAGCATAAAATTAAAGGAAAGAGAAAAAAGACTTACATGAAAAAAAGAGTTGAAAAAATGGAAATAGAGCTTTTGCAAATGTGAAGAGGAAGAAGATGGAAGGAGCAGAAGGGAAGGGGACAAAGAAGACATAATTAAGATGCACTATGTACATGTATGCATCCCTGTGGGTGAAATCATTGTGTGCTATAAATATGTAACCGTAAAACCTTGGAAAAATATGAAATACAAATCCTAATTGTTATGGTTTCTGTGTAGGTGTCCCTCCAAAGCCTCATACAGTCATGAAGTTGCATCTACACTTTGTGATTAATTCATGATGAAGTGCTGGGATTATGGATGTGAGCTCTATTCCTGACCTGGGGTGGGTAATCTGTATTACAATGCAAGGAGGAAGAGAGGCTTGCTAGTGGCTGCATCTCATGTCCCTCCCTTTGTTCTCTTGCTGTTTTCCATCTTGTCTTCTCCCATGTGCCACTCTGCCTTAGAGCCAGAAGAGTATAGACTTAAACCTCCACTAACTGTGAGCTAAATAAAAACTTCTCCATGGTTGGGAAGTTTTCAGGTATTATTTCTGTAAATATTCTTTTAATGTCATTTGCATTGATTCCTTCTTTTTCACTGACACCTATCAGTTTTATGTTGTTCATGTTTTTTTGTTCATCTTAATGTCTTTTGTAGTAGCTGTTGCATTATTATTTCCTGTTTCTTGCTGCTTTCAAGAGATTTTCCATTTTATGGTCAAGTTCACCCTGGTTACCACACAGGTGACTAATATCATTTTTAAAAAACCACTTCATACTTCACACAATTTTCTTTAATAGAACATTTTTCTGACATTGATGGTAGGTACTTCTTTTAGTCTACAAGTTTCCGTGACAGGTTTTATTGGGCAATTTTTCTTCCAGGACCAGGGATTGAAATCAGGCCCTTCTACTTTGGAAATTTTTCTATTCGAAGAATGAATCTAAATTCTGAATATATAATTGAACAAAACATAAAATTTTCTGTCTTACTGAAGCATACATTCTATGTCAGACAATAAACATTCTGATAGTGCAAGCCATCTATTGCACTTTAGTATTGTGTTTTTGGTCAGAATTGTTTTAGACAAGAATTTATGAAATTTTTACAACTACTCCCTCAATGACCAGAGCAGAAATGATTATTCCAGTTTCAAATTAAGAACTGCAATGCAACAAAAAGTAAATATTATAAGCAAAGCACAGGATAAAGAGTGGTATGATCTTCAATAGTGATAAGTCTGTGGAAACGTAGATTTCTGACTGATTCACATGAAATAATAAATACAACATATTTGTTCAGCACCATGTAACAGCTGGTCCTGACATTTTCTTTGCTATCAACTACAAGTACCTAGAACTATGTGATCTACATATAACAGTAAGTATCTTAAAAATTGAAGAACAAATAATGTAAACCTTACATCACTTTACAATTTATATAATAAGCTCATAAACTTATGAAAGATCAAACACACAATGTTTCTCATGCCTTGTATGGGTGAAATATTGTGCTAGGTACTTTGTTGGTGATTTTAAACATATAACATGCATAATCTTGTGAGGGGTCTTATTTAAATTCTAATAAAAATAAAATATTTCTACTTTTATGATGAATATTTTGAAAACTAAGGCTATAGGTTGCTTCTACTTGTCATTGGGGAAATTAGAAAAATCACCACGAAAGCAGTGATATTTAAGTTGGATTCATGACTTCAGTTAGACTCTTATAGTTTCTCTGTTCTAACTTCCAGTAGGAGGTGCAAACCTTTTCAGAAACTGTAGACCAATGGAACAAGATTAATAAAAGCCTTTACAAGGAGAAGTGCTCATCTTTGATACAGATCACATAATAAAAATCTTTAAGTTATGTCATATTTTCCCTTACATGAGCCTACAAAAATGTTTTCATATAAGGCAGTACTTTACATGGGTCTCTATTTCACAGAGAAATCTGAAACTGTCAATTAAGATGGGTACTCTTCAAGAAAGAAAAAAGTTTCTTGAGGTTTGTAAAAAACAAAATTCAAAAAACTTTGTGAAAACTTTGAAAAATAAAGAATTCCATTATTTCTCAAGGCATTGGTTTGTTTATTTTTTGATCTCAGAAAAATTCTAACTTTGTCCATAAATTATACAGTTTAAATCTTGGGGTATCGAGGTAAGGGAAAAGTTTCACTAATTACAAGATTTGTGTTCACACTACTAATTCCATAGCTGTTCTCTCATGTTGGCTTCAAACTGATAGAAATTCAAGAAAAACTCTCCTCATTTCCCAAATTTATTTCATTTTTGCTTTTAAATCTGACAGGTATTTATCTATCAGAATTACTTAAATCTTATCTTCTCTAGAGGAAAAATTATACTATGAGAAACTCTTACTTTCAGAATACTAGAATTGTAAAGGTCAAGAGATGGACAGAAATTCTAGTATCTAATTTTCTCAGGGAAAAGGATATCTGCAGAAAAGAGGTGTCTTGCCCAAGGTCAGACTGCTACCAGTGAAGTTGGACTTTAACCCTGCGTATGCAATTTATAATATCTGAAACTTTCTTGTTTAGAAAATCAATGTCAACTATAAACATGTAATCAAAGGAATCCCTTAAGTTAGTTTTCATTAAATATACATATATAAAATAACACATTTTAATATTATGAAATTTGCCTATAGGGCTCAATCGATAGCTGGGCAGTCTAAGCATCTGCCTGGAAAGGGCAAGGACCCAGGTTCCATCCCCAGTACCACATGCCATGCCAGCTCCACACTAAGTCAGCCACTAAAACTGGGTATGACAGGGCATGCTTGTAATCACAATGCTGGGGAGGCTGAGACAGGAGGATCACTATATGTCCAAGCTGTGTAGCAAGACCCTGTACCCAATAAATAAATAAATAAGCAAACAAACAAACAAAAAGTTTATTATTATTTTTTAAAATTATTTTAGTACAGGGTCCACAGGGTCTCAGTACACAGACTGGACTCAAAGCGATCCTCCTGTTTTCAGCCTCCCACCCACTGAGATTACAGGGGTGCACCACCATGCCCAGTCTTAATCATTGTCTCAGTATGGCTTGGGGACAGGAATCAAACCCCGGTCCCTCCATCTGCCTAAGCAGGTGCTTTGAGCTGCTGAGCTATCTGGCCAGCCCTAAAATTTTTTTTAAAAACATTTTATTATAAGTTGCACTTAGCTACTCTTTATGCTTGCTATCAAAATGATGAATGGGGCTAGTAGAATATTAAGAAGAGCAGCTCAAATCCCAAAGCATCTGCTGTGCACCCTTCCCACACTTGCTCCTTCTCAGGACTGCAGGTGACCAAACAAAGCCACACATTACAGAGCAAAAATTATCTTACTCAATTCCAGGGTAAATATCATCCAAAAACACCTCATAGAAACATCCAGCATATTTCATCAACATCCTGGGCTTTGTAGCACAACAAAGCTGACACATTAGAAGTAACCACGGTAACCATATTTCAGACATAGTTAGGTTGTGGAAATTCTTATCTGATTAGAAATGAGTAGTATTAAACACTGCTCCACTAGCAAACACGTCTTCCACACATAAGTGCTCAATTTACAGAAATCCTCCATTAAAGGAACAAACATCTTTGAAATTAAACATTAAAACCCTTATTAAATATGTTGGATAATTTATTATGAAAATGGACAGAACATATAAAAATAATATTTGGAAATATTCTTAAGATATTTTTTGCTGTATTAACAGAACAATTTTTTGTTTTGATGTATATACGTGTGTATATGCATCTGTATATTCCTACATATGTATTTTTGTCAGATACATACATATATATATAGAATTTCATATAAAGAATTTTAAATTTTAAATGGAATTGAAGCTCCCTTTATAACTTCTTCCTTATTTAGTTTCATCTCTGTATTTATTTATTTATTTATTTTGGCAGAACCAAGGATTGAACTAAGACCCTTGTGCTTGCCAGGGAAGCACTTATTCCACTGACCCATCTCCCTAGCCCCAATATTTTTATAGTTTTGTGACATGTGAATGTATTCTTAAAAAAATCTCTCTTTTGGGATATTTTAACTTTAATCTGAATATAAAATATAATATAGAGTATGCTGAAACTTAAGTTTTAATCCACATTAATTTTACTTATGTTTCACATATAAGTCATTTATTTCTCTCCTGAACCTTCCATTTTGTGAATATACCAAAGTTGACATTCATATACCATTATTAATAGTTACTGTTATGTGGCTATGAAACTCCTTTTGAGGTATGCTGTACACGTGAGCCAAGGTTTCTTAGGATCTTGCTACTTAAAGTACCAGCAGGAGCAGCAGTTACTTTTTCTGCTGCTGTGGCAATACCTGAAGCCCGAAGTTAAAGGAGGAAAGGCCTATTGTAGCTCACAGTTTCTAGAGGTCTTAGTTCATGGTTGGGTGGCTCTGAGGCAGGATGGCGGAACAGAGGAGCATCACAGAGGGGCAACAGTCCTTGGTAGGCAGAAGGCAGCAGGCAGCAAGTAGAGCGGAAGCAGCAGCAGCAGCAGCAGCAGGCAAGGCCAGCAGCCCTCCACCTGCCCCTAAGCTGCTACCCAGGCTGCCGGCCCTGAGCTTGGGTAGCACTCACATCTGGGGAGTCCTGCCCACATGCAGAACTACGCTGAGTCAATCGGTGGGCTGTTCAGTGTTCACACACCCTTGATCCAGCACCACACACTCAATCCAGCACCATTTGCTCTGGATTCAGCTGCCATGGAAGAAAACCCACACTCAATTGCATGAGACTTTGGGTAGGGGACAGCTAGGCACAAGCCATAACGAACATGATCTAAGGATCTAAGAATCTATCGATTTTTGTCATTTTGAGACAGAATTTTGCTATGTAGTGCAGGCCAGCCTTAACTCACTTTGTAGCCCAGGCTGGACTGGGACTCACAACCATCGTCCTGCCTTCTCCAGAGCGCACCACCACAGCGGGCCCTGGAAGTGCACTCTTGAGCCTCAATTGAAACATGTGGAGTCAGAATTTACATTTGAATAAGACCCACAGATAATGCATGCATACAAGACTCACAGGTGTAAGATTCATAGGTAATGTACGTGTACGTACATTCATTTCTATTGTTAAAGTGAAAAACTGGAGTGGAGTTTCTGAGTACAGACCAAACACAACTTACTATATATTACCATATCACTTTTTTTATTTTTTTACAAAAATTGTACATAGTCTCAACATTTTCATTGTTTAAATTTAATTTTGATAAATTTACAGATAATCACATAATTAGCATTTCTGAGAATCTAATTGTTAGTAAAGTTAAATATCTTATTGTCACTCTAATAGTCTACGAATATTGTCTATATTTGTATTAAGTTGCTTCTGTGTTTCTTTTTACAAATACAAGAACTCTTCATATGGTCTGATGGCATTTTGTTTTTTAATACATATCTTCCCACAGTTTGTAGCTTTAAAAAACTTTGCTTATCCTATCTGCATGTATTTATTTTACAGAAGTTTGTGATACTAACTTTGTTAAACACCTCAGTATTTTCCTGTGCTTTTATATCTTCTATAAGAAATCAATGTCTTGATGTCTTCTTAAAATTAATAATTCTTGTACCTTACAATTAGGTTTTAATATGGCACATCTGAAATGAATAAATGGAGGACAAGTAGAAAAAAACTTTTATTTTTTTATTTATTTATTTTTCATTTATTTTTATTTCATTAAAATGCAAATGTCAATCAGAAAGTTTCAAAACATCTTAACCACACAGAGTCCATGAATTAATACATTACAAACTGTTTTCATAACGTTTTGGTATTGTACAAGGTACATACATGATATTATATTTACAAGTCTTTTTATAGCTGAATTATATAAAAAATTCAATAATTATTTAGTGCTAGTGGATGACCATAGCACTAAAAGCCGACATAATATCCTGTCCAACCACCATTAGTGCAGATCTTGCCTATCATTGAATTATGTAAAAGCCCAGCATTATCTATCCCAACTGTACTGTCTATGTACACACGTCATGATTTTTTCTTTCTACAACCCTTCCTTTGTCTACACCTGTCAAAAGTGGGCACTCCATTGACATTCAACTACCTTAGGTGCTTGAACTCGACACCACAATCCAACACAGTCCAGCATTCTGCAACCATAGGGAGTTATTCAAAGAAATTGTCGACCATATCCATTCACAGCTCAGCTTAATATTATGGGTCACGATGTATACTTCATTTTCATACTTTTATACTTTTCTGCTGGATGGTTAAGACCTAGGTAGATCAAAACTTATATACCACCACAAGAACTTTATATTTCCTATGTGGTCATTGAAGTCTTCTCAGGGTTCATCTTGTAGTCCTGTACATTATTCTGTAGTTCCTTTGTCTGTGTCATCCATGTGGATGAGTCACGGCCAATGCTTGACCAGATTGCTCTCTGTGAGAGCCTGAGAGAAAGTTTTCTCTTCATGTGACTCTCCCCAGGCACACTATAGAACTTCA
>PVKA01035107.1:5623-22989 GCA_004027165.1 Ctenomys sociabilis
ATATGCACACACAAACATTAATCCAAGCCTTTAGAAATATAATCTTAATAGATTCTGAGACCATTCTAAATGGCCATCCAAGAATGAAATAAAAGATTAAATCAATTCTATAATAATTGAACATCATTTTCTAATTAGTGGCTTTCAGGTGATCTTATGATTGTGGATAAAGAAGTGATCTTTGCATAAATAAGATAATTTGGCTCATAAATGCTTAACTCTCCTGCTCAAAAGGATGTGTTAATTAGAAGTATTGGTAGTGAAATAAAAAAGAAGACATCCTAGATATTTAATTAAAACCCCCTTCCTTGCTTCTTCCATGTTGAACCTCCTCTGCAGACCAGTGCTGTGGAGGACAGAGCCTGTGTTGCCTCACTTAAGTGTGCCTTCAGCCACCCCACAACTCAATAAAGCTTCCTGGATGGAACAACAGGGATGTGTTTCGGGTTCTCTGCCAAAACGTTCATTATCTAGATGGTAACTAAGGAAGTCGACTCTATAGACTTGGCAACCCTTGCTAATTTCTAGAAATCAAAAGACGCAAGTTCAAGGTTGATTATGTTTGATGAATCTGAACATTCCTCTGCATGAACTCTGTTTTACATTCTCCAGATGCACACAGAATGTCTGTTTTATTCAAGTTGAAACTTGAACTTTATTCAAGTTCTTTCTGTGGGTTCTTTACACTAAGATTCTCCCTCTTGTGGCATTGCCGATTGAATATGCAGCCTTAGGCCTGAGCTAAATTCCAGCACACCACCTTCCCAATTGTTATAAAATTTTTCTTTATCTTATTTTATTTATTTTCTCCCCTCTGGAACCAGGGCTGAGCCTGTGGAGTTAGGCTCATCAATGCATCTTTTTTCTTTATTTTTTAAATTTATGTATTTGTATTTTAACTTGAAGAGTAAAAAATAGAAGCAAAAACAAATAGAAAAAAATGACATAAACAGGGTAACATACAACATAACATATGTTACAGATTTTCAAAACATGGATAGCTAATTTTATATGTATATATATATTTTTAAATAAAAGAATCCAACACAGATCAGCAGTCCACAATACAAGCAGGTTATCCACAGAAGTTCTTGACTTGAGCCATTCACAGCTCAGCATATTAATATGACTTTATTTTTAAAACCTCCATTTTTATACTTTTCTGCTGGATGGTTAAGACCTAGTTAAAGCAAGACCTACATAACAGAAATATAACTTTTGTATCAGATAAGGTCAGTCAGATACCCTTAGGGTTTATCCTGTAACACTGTACCACACTTTGTAGATCCATTGTCAGTGTCAGCCATGTGAATGAGTCACAGCCATTGCTTGACCAATTAGCTCTCTGTGAAAGCCTGAGAGAAAGTTTTTCTCTCTATGTGACTCTCCTTAGGCACACTATACATCAATGATCACATTCCTTGGTGGCCCCATAATCTCCTTGATCAGAAAATTTGGGGCACAAATGAGTTACATGATGTTACAGTACAAATTCTCCTATATCCTGAGTCTTCACTGACCTTGAAAGGCTAAGGCCAAAATGTTGGCTGACCTTGCAGCCTTTCTTTTTCTGCAATTTTTGATCTGCAAACTTAGGTTGTTAACCCTCCAGAAGAGAGGGTTAACAACCTAATTATCCTGCAACTTATGCAGTTCAGTTTACCCACACTATTAGTCTAAATATCAGCATCATAGGCACAACATGGAACATGTATTTTCCATCATGTATTGAGATACTAAACTCTAAGTCCACACTAAATATGAAGAAGAGGAAAAAATTTAAAAAATAGGAATGAACATTTACATATATTTACATAGATATTTAGAAACCCATCCATATACAGTATAGTAGCATTGTAGCAGAACTGTCTTGTGACTTTTTTGTCTTATTTTTCATTTACTACCCTTTAAAAAAGGGCAGTTTAGGGCCGGGGATGTAGCTCAGTGGCGCAGCGCCTGCCTAGCAAGCACGAGGTCCAGAGTTCGATTCTCGGTTCCAAAAAAAGAAAATAGTAAAAATAAGACCAAAAAAAAAAAGCTCCTTTGGGGGGGGAAGGGCAGTTTAGCTGGTATATCATGACAAAAAGTACATATTTAGAAGACTAGAATGCCAGGCATTTGGAGCATGACCCTTCTATTACACCTTGTTAAATTCAGTGCAGTTGCTTGGCTCACAGGTATCAGCATATATAGTTAGTCGGGATGAGGATCCTACCACTTAACTGCTGGTTTCCAAAATCTCCTGATGTTTCTCAGGATCATTGTCTTACCCATCTAGTGTGTATAAGTGAATGGTCTTGCCTCTGTCATGTTTCTCAGCATTTCTCCTTGCCCTCTCCTCATTGTCCAATCCTCAAGTTCTCACTTTCCTTTTAATTGCATTATACATTTCTATTTGCAATTTTTCTTTTGAGTTATACTAGGGAGACTATACGATATTTGCACATGTGGGTCTGGTTTATTTTGCTTGTAAATATGTCTTCAAGAGGCACAGTCTTGCTAAGTCCCTGAGTTGCCCAGGCTGGGCTTACACTTGGCATTCTCCTGCATTAGCCTTCCAGATTGCTAGCATTATAGTATGTCCCACCACACTCCGCCTCACTCTCTTTTGTGTCATTTCATCCTAAACTCAGCCCTGGTACTGTGGAGAGCTGCCTGTGCCCATCCTGTTTAATACAGGCTTCTATCAGCATTTACATGCAGACACAGATCAGGAGGCAACTAACTGCCACTGAAAAAGTTGCTTAACCCTCACAGATCTTGTGGCAATCCTGATTCTTGATTTATCTGGCTTAGTGAAGCATAGTGTATCAGCCAGTTGTCTCCTTACTAATGTACTGCCCCTGACACCCAGACCTCAAAGGAAATGAGTCTAAGTCAGCAAATGGCGTCATGGGACCCTGTCCACCATCAGCTGGATCAAGGCAGACACATGGTGGAAGGGTGTGGCAGAACAAAGCTGCTTGGTCACAGTAGCTGGGAAGCAGAGAAAGTGAATGGCACCAGAGAGGAGGGATGCAGGGACAGATGTACTAAAGCTCACACCTCCATATCCAACCTGGAGCACCAAGATGTACACTTTCCTGAGCCCCTAGGCAGCTCCCAAGCCAAGCAAGTTGGCATTATTCAGCTGAAGCATCCTGTGGACTTCCAGGTGTGTCCAATGATGACAGTATGCCTTAGGGACTGTGTTAGTGCCTGCTCTTCTGCTAGTCTTGGCCTCCCAGGTGCCGCAGCTGTGTAGCTTTCTTCCCTGATGCCTTCTTCCATAACCTTTGCACCTTGGAGCTAGCCAATCAACCATAGACTGAATCCTCTGAGACTGTGAGCCCCAAATACTCGCTATTTCCTTTAAGTCATGCACAGAAGGTGTTTTGTCCCCGCAAGAGAATACCTGACTAGTACGGGCTCTCAGAGATGCTGCGAGGGTAGTGTTGAGGGGCAGAGGTATGGGGAGGTTCGTCACCCACCCCCCAAAAGCAGATACCAGGAAGCACAGGGAGCAGGGAAGTCCTAAACCAGAGCTCAGATTGTGATCTCTGTGGAAGGAGTGGGCGACGTACAATGAGCAGAGTCAGGTTGTAGGTGAGTAACTGCAGCAGGCTCCCAGGTGCCAGAGTTGTCCCTGCCTCTCTTGCCCTTGGCACTGAGGTATTGAGGGGAGAAGGATAAAGGGCTGGACTGTAAGAGCCAAGTAAGGAAGGTGATTAGGGTATGGACTCTGGATTTGGCAGTTTACATTTAAACAGTGAGTTGTTTGCTGATTCTAACCTTGGGAGGGGAGGTGTCCCTAGGGCCCCCAGTGCCAAAGTGTCAAATATGGACAATAGCTGAAATAATTGGCAGAGTTCTTGGACAGAGTCCAGAAGAAGAGGAAGGCATAGGGCTCACCAGTACTCCTGGGGCATTACATTAGCACTCCTGGGATATATATATATATATATATATATATATATATATATATATATATAGCATATGATAATATGCTATATATGTACATAATATATATGTGTATTCATCTATATTAGCATATGAATATATATATATATATCCACATATTCATATGCTAATATAGATGAATATACATATATATTAGCTACCATGTTGCAAGTAATTCCAATTTATTGTAGATGACAGTAATCCTGGTGAAATTCACTATTCAATTTAATTTTGTCACACAATGGCATCAGAAATCCTCAAAGAAAGGTTGAGTCCTGGCACGGGCTGCTTCAGCACTTCTTATCTTTCACGTTAGGCCTCATGTGTTGCCACAAGCAGGTTGTTCTGGCACTGCAATCCTGAGCAGCGTCTGTGACCTCTTTCTCAGCCACCACCAAGAGCTGGGGTTAGGCTTCCTCTGTTCTACACTTTCCAGGGGTGCTCTCATCCTCCCTTTCTGCTTGTCTTGAATACTTTTCTCTTGTTTCTGGAACAAAATACTAACACCCAAAGTTAAGGAAGGAAAGATTTATTTAACTCAGAGTGTGTGGAAGTTTCAGCCCACACTTGGCTGGCTGTGAGGCGGGTGGCACATGGCAGAGGACGGCAGTGGCAGAGAGCAGAGCTGAGCGAGTGTCTTCCTTCGTCACATCACACTATAGGCTATCCATGGGTGCAGCACTCATACCCATACATTATCTCAGCATTGGATCATGAGTTAATCGCACCCCTAGAAGCTGCCCCGTGACTACATGAGGCTTTGAGGGGACCACTACACACAAACCATAGCAGTGTCTTTGACACCCATCCCCTTCCAGTTACATCTCCTCTCATTGCTCTTGGACAGTCTGTAGTCTGGAGGTCTCCTCAAAGCATGAGAAATCACTGAAAGCCACCCCTTCCAATGTGCCCATATTCACAGTGCAGCCCCTGGTTTCACAGCTGCTATGTCTCTGTGGAGGGGCCATTGGCTTCCCCAGAGCTATCTTCTTCCTTCTCAGTATGGCAATCAGCGTCTCATCTCTGTGGCCCCCACCTTGGATGCTCTGGGGGCTCCTGTGCACCAGCCTTCACACAGTCTTGCTTGTTGTCATTTTGGGGCTCCACATGCTTTCTTGCCTGTTTTGTCTTCTCCAGCCTGTATCTCCCGAGCTCTCCCACAAACTGGCAATCTTCAAAATTTGTCCTGCAAGTTTTCTTCCTCATCCCACACAGCCCCCAAGATCAGTGCCTGATAACTCAAGGCCATGGTCACCCTCAAATCCAGACCTTGGAGGGCACTTGATTTGGTGGTGTATGCATCAGCCCCGTCCACACCCACTGGCCTCCTTCCTCAATGTGTTCTTCAAGCACTCTTGCATCCAGGGTGTGCATCCACTTCTTCCTTTGTCTCTGTAGCCTCCGTAGATGCTGGTGTTGCGCACGAGAGTGACCGATGCCTGGCAGCCCAGACTGGGTGGGGCCCGTCCCCGAGATGGCTGCTTCTGCACAGATGTGCTTTGGTTAGGGGTAGGTATGTCCCTTTGTGCAACCCTCGAAATCACCAGGAGGAGCCCACTGTGTCTTCTGGGTCCCTATCTTCTGTCCCTTAAGGAATGATTTGATCTGTTCCAGTGTCCTCATGGCCAAATGCTGGACCTAGAGTATGTGGATAATTTCTCTGTACTGGAGAAGCAAATTCTTGCCACCTGAGTTATTACCATAGCCGTAGGCATCTTCTCAAGTACTGTAGGTGTAGAACTCATTATATGAACAAATGCTTGGCCCACTGCTGAAACATCCACCCCTAAAAGGTCCCATTCATCCTTCTCAGCATGAGCAGGGAGGCACCCTGAGCCTTGGTAAAGGTGGGAACACGGAGCTTGTACAATCTGAGTCTTTTTCACATGGGGTGTTTGTTGTCAAAATTTATTGGAATCCTCCTCCCTGAAGACTGGGAGCTCATCTCCACCTTGGTGGTTGCCTTCTCTTCCTTGCCCTGTTAAGCATCTTGGGACCTGGAGTTACATGAAGGAAAGGAAGTAGGCATGGAAGCCATGCTTGAATTGTGTTCTCTGGGGGCAGGGCCTGTGGTGAGGCCAGTGATGCTCTGTGAAACAACTTCTGAGTGCCCCCCATTCCCCCAGCATAGGCTTGTGGGAACTTCCTGTCCTTTGCCTTACCTAGTGCTATGCCAGCGTTCAGCATTTCTCACCCTTGCTATAGACTGAAGAGAAAAAAGCAGCATGTCTGCTGTGAGGATGTGCATCCATCCACACAGGTCGTATACACACGTGTATCTAAGTATAACGCATGCTCACTGCACATAGTTACTCTCACAGCCTCAGCCTCATGAAGCTCTGCTCAGGTACCCTCAGCCTTATAGGGTCCCTCAGTGCCTGTTGCTGTTACTCTTCCTGGCATTTTCTAGCAGGCTATGTCCCTCAGAGATGGATCACTCCATGCTCACCTTGGCAGCACGTACACTAGAACAACACTGTGCAGAGGTTGTTAGTTGGAGGTAGCAATAGGGGCACAGCTCCAGCCCGGTGGCTGCCCTGGAAGCACCCGCAGTGCCTCCACAGAACAACCTGCCTCCACCTTGTTGGAATTTAAGCCAGGATGAATTTATTTAAAATGATAAACTGGGCTTGACAAAGCCCTTTCACTTTGTATGATCACCTTGACAAAGTGTTTCTACCTCTGACCCTTTCTCTTTCTAATAAATGTCCTATGAGTCCTTCATAGGAAATTACTAAGAACCCATCCACCAGCACTCCTAAGAGAGTTCACCTGTCCATAGAAGGTATTTTCATATAAAATGCCGTGAGGTTCTGGGCTTCTTTGCTGTTGCTCTATTTATCCCGGTGATGACTGTCAATATTTTTTAAGTGAAATGATCTCTCCCATGTTACTGATGCTACTTCTGAAACACTCCCTTCTTGCTGGTAGCACCGCTGCTGTTTATCTTATCCTTAGCAGCCATAGTGGATATGCTGTAAAGTTGCGTAATGGAATGACATAATTGGATTGCACTGGTAGTCAAGCGTTTTGCTATAATGAGCTCTGTAATTTAATTATGCCGTCCTTATATCGGTCTATTCTTTCCTTTTCTCATACATTTTTTGTAACTAACTGGTGTCCTCACGTTTGGTGTGTGTCTTTATTAACTCTCTCTCCAGGTTTTGCTACATCCTGAATTCTATAGTTGAAATATGTGCGTGAGATAA
The DNA here is from genome assembly GCA_004027165.1 of Ctenomys sociabilis. Lineage (NCBI taxonomy): Eukaryota > Metazoa > Chordata > Mammalia > Rodentia > Ctenomyidae > Ctenomys > Ctenomys sociabilis. Next base: position 12,772 of record PVKA01035107.1, read on the forward strand.
AGCTATTTCACCTCTATCTCACCGCTCCAGGCTTAAGGGAGGATTTTGTCAGATTAATAATATGGAAAGTGAATTGACTTAGCTTTTTGCCATTGTCTATGCTCAAGATAAAAGCTGCCTGTTGAAGCTGTGATACATCAGATATGAGTGCAATGGAGAGGGATCTGAAAATGAAAATTTGCTGGGGAGCAAGGCACGTTCATCGTGCAAAGCTTATGCAATCTCACTTTGTCATTTCTTTTCGGGGGAAGGGGAGGATTATCAGCCCCACACATTTCAGGAATGCGCTCTGCCCACAGCCCTGCGTTTCTAGATAAACTGTCTGAATCACACCCACAAGAGGTCTCCCACCGTTGCTTTATACACTACAAAGAGGAGGACATGGAATGTCTTAAGCACTATTTTGCTTCATCTTTATCGCCAAAAGCGCTGTTTGCTCTTACCTGTATTCTTGTCCACTCTGCTTGGTTCATCCCTTAATTTGAGTTAATCTCTAATTCATCATTTTGCCCATCGTTCTGCTCTTCTAAATTCTTCTGCCATGCTTTCTAAAACGCATACCACTTTTCTTTATAAAGTCAGCCTAGTCTCTGGTTTTTCCTTTGTCTCTTTATCATGATAGAAAATGCTCTGTCCCCTAAAGGAGCAGTTGCTTGCGGTCTCGAGGACGCTCTGGGTCCTTCCAAATGTGCCCTTGGAAGGCGGGTGCCCTTCTGATTCCCCCAGCTGTCATCCAAGTCGCTTCTGCCCCTTCCTCCACCAAAAGGCCGCTTTGACTGTGAGGTTCATGGTTTCAGTCTATAACACAAACATCCTTCTTGTTTTCCTTCTTTAAAACTCCTTTATCATTAAAACTTTCACACCCTACTCACAATCTTCCTCTTCACCACTATATTAGTCAGCCTTGCCATTGTAACAAAATACCTGAGATAGTTAAATTACAAAGAGAAAAGTTTTCTTTTGGCTCATGGTTCCGAAGGCTTCCATCCATGCACAAGCCCCTATCGCTTTCAGCCCCTGAAAAGGCAGCACGTCATGGTACAAGCACACTGCTCACTTGGTGAACCAAGAAACACAAAAGAGGTGACCGGGATCCCACTGTCCCCAGTGACCTTCCACAAGGTCCCATAAGCTCATGGTCCACATGGCCTCCCAGGAGACCACCCTGAGGACCAAACTTTTAACCCAGGGACCCTTGGTGGCTGCTCAGTATGCAGACCTCAGCAACCACTGCTTCCTCCCTGCTCCTGGAGAGCTCAGCATCCACAGCAGCCAATGCCCCATGCCCCTCAGCTCCTCGACTTGTCACCTCTCGCTGCTCACCAGCAGTGACTGCACTCTGAAATCTTCACTGCAAGCGCTCTCTTCTCCGGTAAGCATTTCTGTCTGTCCATCTCGCTCGCTGAAGCCCCTGTGCTCTGTTTGGATGCTCTTTTCCTGCATTAAGGTCGCTGATTTATTCCCCCCATTAAAGTCACTCAGTTCCAAATTTCTTTCCCCAGAATCCTCCTGGCAGAACCCCAGCTCCACCTAACGCTGACTCTTGCTCCTCAGCAGTTCACTGAGTCTGGAGAGGAGGAGCACACATCTGCTTGAGAGAGGAGGCTTCCTGTCCAGCCTCCCAGTATGCCCGGCTCCCATCCCTGTTGTCCCGCTGGAGACACTTGCACCAGAAGCAGATCCCCACCTCTCAGGGTCCCAGCCCCTTGGCACTTGCCGAGGACATCGCTGCAGTGCTGACATTCCCTTTTCCCTGTATCATTGGCTTCTCATAGTCTCATGAATTACTTCCATAACTGTACAACACACATCAGTAGTCCCTATCTTAAGAAAAAGAACCTCCACAGTTGCATACAATTCTTAGAAAAGCATATTATTGCTTTTCTGTCTTCCCTAAGAAGTCTATTCAAAATGTTTATCTTCTTTTTTTAGTTTCTTTTGGTACATTTCCCCTCCCTATGGTTCCAATAAGGCCACTATCCTGCTTACAAATTTTGAAAACCACTCAGGAAATTAAAAAATATTCCCTGAAGGCAATGACCTCAGCTTCCTGTGTTTTCTTTGACAAACTGGACCCTCATTTCTCATCACCTTGTTCATCGTATCTGGACTGGAACACACTTATACTAAAAGCTCACTAGAATGCAAAGCGCAGCTCACAACTAAGAGCTAAGAGGTATGAAGTATGGATACTGATATTCTGTTATCCAGAGTCCAAGGAAGCAAGGAGAACTGGAAGCAGGTTGCGGCCAGAGTACAAAGTGCAGGGGCAAAGTCTCAGGGTCTTCCTGTTGACACAGGAGAACTTCAAGGCTCTGATATTGTGTGCTTCTGTGCAGAGGGGATTGGGGTTCAGGCAGACTGTTTCACAGTTTCTTTGCATAACCTTAAAAATTAAAGTGACAGATGATTTCCTTTTCAATTTATTTATTTGGTACAGGGTATTACTATGCAGCTTGGACTCATAGTGACCCTCCTGTTTTAGCCTCCCCATCACTAGGATTACAGGCATACACCACCATGTCTGGGGTAGAGCCAGCCTACCAGGGATTTGGGAAGGACAAATCCTACCTGTGCTTGCCAGGCAGGTGCTTAGACTGCTGAGCTATCTCCCCAGCCCCAGTTACCAATGATTTATTGGTGGGAAAAGATTAAGATAAAATTAAGAAATATTCATCATGGCTTAATGGGATGTATTAATTATTTCTTGCTGCATAACACATTATTCCTGAACTTAGTTAGCTTAAAGAAAAAGTTTCTTATCATGTTGGCTTCTAAGGGCAGAGAATCTGGATGTGGCTCCAATGCGTGGTTTTGGCTCACGGTCTCTCAGGAAACTGCATCTTCAGACATTTCCAGGAGCCAGGCAGAGGCTACAACACAGCCTTGGGAAGTGGACACTGACAGGAGGGAGAAAATGAGCTGAAGTCACGTCTGACCCTGGGTTCTGTGGAATCCCGGTTTCTCCAGCATACTCTTGCCAAAAAAGGTTTTGTGGTACCATGACAAGGTGCAGGGATCCAGTGGACAGGGCTATAGCCATCCTGGGGAGTACCACAATTCTAAGCCCTATAAAATGAAGTCAGCAAAGATACTCAGTCAAGCATTTTGTGTGGCCCATAACACCTGCACTGTGAATTTCTGCGCTGGCCAGGCCATGACACAGTTCTTGAGACTGTTCAGGTGCTTTCTGCTAGCATGGCACTTCGTTCAACTCAGCGCTGGGGAAGTGACAGTATTCCTAATGGTGAATGTCAGTAAGTTTCCGTCTCTGAAGACACACCCTGTGCATGGAATCTTAGAGTGTGAGAGGCACTTCTCGTTAGCCATCACGGCCACCCTGAACAAGGTCCTTTGCAGCCCCTCCCTGCAGGCTTCCCTGTGCCCCCATGCTTCCCACCAATCCATCTTCCCCACGTCTCCCCATTTTCACTTGGAGCCTCTGTGGCATAATAGAAAGCAGGAACAAGGGAGGAGGGGAGGAGGGCCAAGGGGGAGGACAAGAGGGACGCCCAGGCCACCGCGACTTCCTAAGCACTTTTGTCAAGGCTGAAAGTGTCCAAATGAACCAGATAGAAGTGGAAACTGGTGCCTGAAAGCAGGAACATGTGTTTTACTTTAGAAAAGGAAGAATTACAAGAATGATTTTCTTCTGTTTTATTGGTTCCCTCTTCTCTTTGTTTTTAGGTGGAACAAACACAAACTAAACAGTGCGAGGTCTGCATCTCACATCCCTGTACACTATCTTATGGTAAAAAGGCCTGAAAAATCCAGATTTCCAAGCAATTCTTGCCTGCCAAGGATGTAGGATAGTTCTCTGACCACCTGAAGGATGAGGGATACGTTCTCCCCTTGCTCCAAGGATGAGGCTATGTTTGCTGCCCAACCCAAGGATGCAGGACAAGTGCCTTCCCTGCTGTTCTTTCTGTCCAGACTGCCACCCCCTTCCTACTTGGGACTCCTCCTCCTGGGACCCACCCTTCCACCTCAAAGCCCAGTCTGTTCTAAGCACCACAGGTGCCCTTCTTGTGCTCCAGCTATGTCTCTCAGGTCCTGCACAGGCCTGCATCACCTGCCTGGTCTTTCTGACCAGGCTCTTCCACCTTCCTAACCCCATATGCCCAATCAAGCCACAGAGGCGCCCTGCACTCCTACCTTGGGCCTCTCTGTGTGCTGTCTCCTCTGCTGGAGGATCTTCCCTCCCAGGCAGCTGCAGCCTAGCACCCTCCGTCTGCAAGTCTGCTTAGTGAGATTTGCACAGGGCAGCCCCAGCCATCCTCCTCCCTGCTCACTACACACCCATTCACTTAGAAATGACCTTTTACATCTGCTCTGCACCTTTTGCCGCGTAATGTCTTTTAGGGGCATGCTTGTCCATGTTTAAGCATCAGCGCTGAAATATAGGAGCCTATAGGTCAAGGAAAAAGCAAAATGAATCAATACCACATGAGGCATATGTATTTCATCACTCCAAAGCCAGTTCTGGGATCTTCCTGGGTGATTCTCTGTCCCCATTTCAGCATGGCCTCATTTATAATCACTTCCTTCCTCCCACAGGGAGGGCTCAGTGCCCAAGCTTTTGTCCGCGTGGACCTGGAGGATGTGAATGATAATCACCCTGTGTTTAACCCGTCGACCTATGTGACCAGCATCAGTGGGCAGACCCAGCCGGGCTCCGAGATCATCCATGTTCTGGCCACGGACAGGGACTCCGGAGTCTATGGGACCGTGGCATATGAGCTCATCCCAGGACAGCTGTCGTCCATGTTTAGCATCGACGCCACTACAGGTACGTGGCAAGGAAGCCTTTCACCCTCTGCTGTTCAGCTTCTGCTAGCTGAAAAACAAGGGATTCATTTTCACTCGCAAGCAAGGAACGAGTGTCAACCATCCTTGGAACACTGGGTAGTTGCAAAGGGTCAGGGCTTCATCCCCGGGCAATACCTGCCTCTGGGTTCCGGCGTGGCTGACGATTGATTTTGAGGTACTACTGGCCCATATTTCCTTTCAGGGCAAGTAGCTCTGATAACACCTGTGCTGTAAGGTTGCTGTGAGGACTAGAAGCTGTAGTGTGTAAAGAAGCCATAGCGATGGTACTTATCCTACAAAGTTTTTGCATCCCTTCCTCTTCATGAGTGTAGCACCGAAAGGGGAGGGAGCCTCATGGTGTGTCAGTGGGATGAGGGCTCAGACGCCCACAGGTGCTCTCCTGTGTGCTAGGGCTAGCAACCGCTTGGATCTACTAATCGCCTTGTCTTCAAAATTATATGTAAAACTCCTTTTAGTTCTCTAACATGAAAATTACACATCTGAGGACCAGCAAGATAGCTCAGTGGAGCAGAGCACAAGGACCAGGATTTGATCCAGCCCGCCCCCAGGCACACTGAGCCAGTGACCATGTCTGGGTGTGTTGGCCCATGCCTGCAATTTCAGTGCTCAGGAGGCTGAAAATACAAGCATTACTATGAGTCTGGGCTGTGTAGTGAGACTCTGCACCAAGTACATAAAAATTTTAAAAAAAAAAAGAATTACACATCTGCCAAAGAAATCCAGTGGGCAAAGAATTCTTCTAGAGATAGCAGTGTTTAATAGGTGATTTTTCCTTTCCTGTTAGTTTGTTGCTAGTAATACATTTTCTTTTTACAAAAAGCATTGGGGCAGAATAGATAGCTCAGCGGTCTAAGTGCCTTCTTAGCAAGCATGAGAACCTGGGTTCTATGCCATGCTGGCCTTGGAACCCCAGGTGTACCATGTGGACCACCAAAACTGGGCATGGTGGTGCATGCCTGTAATACCAGCACTAGAGAGGCTGAGAGAAGAGGATCTCTATGAGCCAAAGCTGTGTAATGAGACCATGTACCAAATAAATAAATTTAAAAATTTTACAAAAGAAAGCATAAAATTTCAAGCATTTTATATATAATATTATATGATAATACATTGAGATACTGTGATCCAAAACCAAATATACAAAAGCAGAAGATCAAAACATTGTTTTTATTTTACGTTTCTTCATTCAATATGAGAAACTGACAGAATGTGTTTCTTTTGTAATGGTGGTGGCCATGCCAGAGATGACAGTAGGTATTCTCTGTATATTGTCCTACTAGAGCTTCACAATACCTTTGCAACAACCTCATGCACTAGAAACACAATAATTTACACAGAATATGTCCTTTACCCAGTTAGTTTGCTCTCTCACACAACTCCACCATCCACGGTCGGTCGTGGCTTTTGTCTGCACAGCATGTCTGCTCTAGGCTGCTGGCTGGAAAGTTAGTTGTTTACGATGGCAGCTTTTGTAAGACAAACCTTCCCTTGCTCAAAATAACCCATTAATGTTGTCCTTCAGTATTTCAGAGATTAGGAAAAAATACTTTCTTAGGAAGTTAGTCTACTTATGTTGGCTTTTTCAAAATTCATCTCAACTGAGGAGCTTAACTGCCTGTCAAATCATCAGACCCTGCAGGGCACTAGCATTGCCAAAAATATAGAGGTCAGCAAATAATCGGGGCAGAGATCTAAACGTGTATAACAGAATTTTTTATGAGGACATCAACATCCTCATTGCTCAGTTTCACCTGGAAGAGCTTCAGGAATGAGCTGTGCTGTTTTTGTCTTGCAAAGAGACCTGTGTTGCTACACTGGCCCCAGTGAGCCCTGTTACTTCCTGGCAGCAGCTACAAGACAAATGCCACAGCTGGTCAGTTTATGCAAGTCACTATCTAGGGAAGAATCACAGCCAAGCAAAGGCCAACCTGTAATGGGAGTGGCCTTGGGTTACTATTGTTGGCAATTTGTATGCCTGTGCAGTTAGGTGAAAGAGATTTATCAGGCAAACAGTGCCTGGAATTTCTTTGCACTTAATCACAGCTCATGAGAGATTCATGAGCTGATAGCACTTTACTTAAACCTTTGGAGGAGAACAAAATAATGCCAGGACCCTCTACTGGAGCAAAGCAGCAGGCAGCCTCTATGCTACACTGTTGAACTCCAGAAGCCATGCATTGACCTGAGAACACCTTGAACGCCTTCATGGCATACCAGGTGATGTTTGGCTGCATCTATACACTGTGAGACAATCAAATCAGAGAACTGGCATCCATCCTCCCATACACTTAGTTTTTTTCAGGACGAACATTCATAATTGACTTTCTTTATAATTTTCAGGTGTAGAAGGTCATCATTAAATATAGTCATCATGTTGTAGAATAGACCTTAAGGCCTTCTTCAGCCCATCTAGCTGTGACCTTCTGCCCTTGACTGTCTTCTTTCCTTTTCCCAGCCCTAGTTTCTGGCAACCACCTTTCTATTGGCAGCTTCCTTACAACTGACAATTTTAATTCCATGTGCAAGTGAGACCAGGCAGAATTTGTTTCTCTGGGCCTGACTTCTTTCACTTAGCACCATGTTCACATGTTCATCTGTGTTGATGCAGGTGATAGAATTCTCTTTAAATGGCCGAACAGCATTCTATCATGTACATACACCATATTTTCCGGAATCACACATGCGCTTGGATAGATCCCATATCTTAAGTGTTGTGTATACTGTACAATGAGCACCGAAGTGAGCCGTGTCTTTGACATACTGACTCCATTTCCTTTGGATATATAACTAGAAGTGGGATTGCCATTTGTAACTCTTTAAAGAAACCCCATGCTGTTTGTTATAATGACTGTATCACATTTTCTGTATAAGGTTGTCCTCACAGGGCAGAACAGAAACATTCTGGAATGTGATTGTCCCCTTGTGGGTTTGTTTTGTTTTGTAACGCATAAAGCTGGGGTTTCCTAGCTCACCATAAAGCCAGTCTCCACCAAGGCTTCCAGTACAAACACAGTCCGAAGAAACTGCCTAAGTGAGGTCTAGGAGCAATGGGAAGGTACTGCAACCCTTACTACAGCCTCCTAAGAAACTCCATGGGAGTTCCATTGATAACTTGCAGCAGAGCTTAATAACTCGCAGCATGCTCTTGGCCTTGAGGGTCCCTCTTCCTTCTCAGGACGCCCTCGGGCACTCTGTAGCTCGCCCAAGCAGATACACACTCTTCCCCTGCCACACCAGGGCCGAGCACAAGGAACACACAGCAACTCCCCCGTCCTTCAATGTGCATTTATCTTGAGACAGGATCTCTGTGAGTCACCCAGGCTATTCTTGAACTTGTGCCTTTCCTGCTTAGCTTTCTAATAGTTTGGATTGATTTTCCCATTTTTTCTCTTTTTTTCTGCATTCAGGGATTGAACTCAGGCAGCTGTGCTTGCCAGGGTTACTCTGAGCTGCCTCCCCCTCTCCCGCCCGCACTTTCTTTCTGTGTTTATTCTTTTCTCTTCCAAAGTAAATCCCTGACTTTTACAATGGGAACTTTTCAAGCTGCTCTCAGTGCCTTTCAGTTATTCTTCTCCTTTTTTAACCAAAGTTCTGAGCTAGGAGGGTAGAAAACAAGAGTTTTTTGGTATAAGATGTTGGAACTTGAGCCCACTTATATGGTAATATGTCCTCCTGAGTTACTTTAACACTTCTCGCTTTCTCACAGGCTCATTCACCCTGTCATTCCAACCACTTCTATCTATCCCAGGCATGCTGTTTTAAAGGCTTACATAACTTTCATCCTAGGCTCGTGTTTTTTCCTGAAAACCAGAGTTTTGCACTGATCTATTTGGCCACCAACAAGCTGATGTACTAAAAATAGAGCTCTTTGACTTTCTGTGTTCATCTGGTAAGAAAAATGTTTTGGAAAAAGCAAGAATGGGATGCGGCTGTGTCATGGCTCTTTTGTCTTGTGGGTTCATCTTCCTGTTCTGGTTCTGGTTTTCTGAGTTTGTTGTTGATTCAAAGAACATTTTTGTACGATGCGTCTAGGCGCTGGGAGAGGGACAGTGAGGCCAGCCTTCCTTCCCCTGCTCTGAGCCTGCTGGCTGGCTTTGATGTGGGCACGGGGCAGACCACACTGCTCTGAGCTTTAAAAGGGAGAAACACAGAGATGTGTTTATTAATAGCTCTTTGTCCATATATTTTAATCCCACTTTATAAATCACATCGAGAGTTCTTCCTCCAGTTTTGAAATATTCTAGGAGCATAAAAAGAAATTCTACATTTTTAGTTTATTCGTTTAAATTTTAAAACTAAGCAGAAATGTTACTTTCTAATTAATTAAGACTAAGTTGATGAGCAGATTTCAAGCATTTGGATTGGCCGTTCACTGTCACTCAGAACGACTTACTTTGTTAGGGCTACCTCTTGTAATATTATTGTGATTTATCTTTTTTTATGGAAGCAAGTTAATGACATAAAGACCAGTCAGTAAGAATACTAGAAGAATGTAGCCTGTCTAGTCCCAGCAGAAAAGTGACAGGGGGGAAGTCGTTACTCTGGAAGCTTTGGCCCCGCACTTGCTGTGTATTAGGCAGCATTCAGGCACCGGGAACACATTGGTGCTTAACACAGGCTCAGACCTCTGCTTCTTTGTGCTTACAGCTGTGGGTGTGGGCCCCATGCTCCTGGCAACGTGTGGTTGTGTGTGCACCAAATGCAGCTTTAGCACTGCAGAAGAACAAATGATCAGAAGAGCCACAAATGGCAGCTGTGCCTTGTGTTTGGTTGTAATCTTCCATCTGTATGGATGTGTGGACTTGAACATGAACTGTAGGTAATGTAGTGCAGAGCGGGTTTTTCCTTATCTCAAGGGCAGATTCTTTCCTAGTGCTCAAATTTTCATACTCTGTAGTGAGTCTCCTGACTGCTGCTCTCCTGCATTTAACATTGATGTTCTGCTGTGTGGTTAAAAGTTAATGCCACGCCACATGTTATAATAGATATGCATGTGCTCCTGCCAAATCAATGATGGTTTTCTTTTATTTTCCGGACAGACTCTAAATTAATCATGAGCACCCAAGCATTATGCTACCTGCATAGGGAACAGAAGCATGTTTTGAAAGTTTTCTCATGTATGTTTTCAGCACAAGACCAGAGGCTCAGGAAGGTAGGAAGCATCTTGCATGTCAGTGGTCTCTTGTCGTGAAGGATGACACTGAGGCTGTGGGCTTTGTCCCTTCCTAATGGCACCTGCTGGTCTTGGCGGAAGTGGGCCAGAGCACCATTCTCCACCTGCTGTCTGTCGCACACTTCTGGGTCTTGTGTAATGATATTTCCAGCATCCTTTGGAAATATGTTGTCTGACTGAATGTAGCATTAACTGCTGAGATAATGACTGCACCT
>PVKA01035108.1:0-22901 GCA_004027165.1 Ctenomys sociabilis
AGCTAGAGCCATTAGATAAGAGGGGGAAATAAAAGGAATAAGAACAGGTAAAGAAGTTAAATTATCATTTGCAGATGACATGATGTTCTACTTGGAAGACCCAAAAAACTTCATCAAGAAGCTACTAAAATTAATACACAAATTCAGTAACATAGCAGGATACAAAATCAATACCCAAAAGTCAATAGCATTCCTCTACACAGATAACAAACACAATGAGAGAGAAATTAGAGAAATAATACCCTTTACAATAGCATCATGGAAAATGAAGTACTTAGGAATTAATGTAACTAAAGAAGTCAAAGATCTATTCAATGAAAATTATAGTACTCTGAAAAAAGAAATTGTAGATGATTTCAGAAAATGGGAAAATCTTCCCTGCTCCTGGATAGGAAGAACATTGTGAAGATGGCCACACTTCAAATATGTTATACAGATTTAATGCAATCCCTAACAAAATACCACCAACATACCTAACAGACCTAGAGAAATCATTCCTAAAATTTATTTGGAACCAGAAAAGACCTAGAATAGCAAAGGTAATCCTGGGCATCAAAGGCAAGGCATTACAATTCCTGATTTGAAATTATACTACAAAGCTACAGTGACAAAAATCAGCATTCTATTGGCAAAATAAAAAAAAAAGGAAATAGACCCGAGGATCAGCGGAATAGATTAGAAGATGCAGACACAAACACAAACACACTGACCCATCTTATCTTCAACAAAGAGGCCAAATATGCTTACTGGAATAAAGATAGCCTCTTTAACAAATGGTGCTGGAAAAGCTGGCTCTCTACATGCCAAAAACTAAAGCTTGACCCAGGTCTACCAGCATGCACTAAAGTAATGTCAAAATGGATTAAAGATCTAAACATTGAAAGAGAAACACTAAGTCTCCTAGAAGAGAGAGTAGGTGGAAATCTTGACATAGGGGTAGGTAAACAGCTTATGAACAAAAATCTAACTGCATGGGAAATACTTGAAAGAATTAACAACTGTGACCTCCTCTTATTGAGAAGTTTTTGCATGTCAAATGAGATTACCAACAGAATGAAAAGACAACCCACAAATTTAGAAAAAATCAAAACTAATAAGCACTCAAACAAAGGCCTTCCTAGAATGTACAAAGAACTAAAAAACATTAGGGCCCCAAAATTTAAAGACTCACTCCACAAATGGGCATCTGAGATGAATATACACTTATCAGAGGAAGAAATACAAGAAGCAAACAAATACATGAAAAAATGTTCCACATCACTAGTCATTCATGAAATGCAAATTAAAACAACACTGAGATACCATCTCACCTGAGAAAAAATGGCTATCATAAAGAAATAAACCAACAACAAATGTTGGAGAGACTGTGGGGAAAAAGGAACCTTTCTCCACTGCTGATGGCGATGTGGACTGGTGCAGCCATTATGGAAATCAGTTGGAGACTCCTCAAAAAACTAGGACTGGAAATTCCATTCAATCCAGCTATCCCCCTTCTGGGAATTTTCCCAAAAGAACTAAAAATACCGTATTGTAACATATATGTGCACCTATGTTTATAGCAGCACAATTTGTGATAGCCAAATCTTGGAAACCCAAATGCCTGTCATCTGAGGAATGCATGAAAAAGATACGGTGTTTTTATACAATGGAGTATTACTCAGCTATAGAGAAAAATAAACTTAAAGCTTTCATATACCAGTGGATGCAACTTGAAGATGTACTCGTAAGTGAAATAAACCAGACCCACTTGTGTAAATATCATATAGTCTCCCTAGTGTAAGAACTAAAAAGAAGAAACAAAAATTGAAAGGTATAACCCAGTTAAATGAAAAGCAAGTACTTAAAGACTAAACAGTGAAGAGAGAGAAAGAAGAAAAATTATGAAATATGACAGGGTCAAAAACCATACGTTTACGTAAACAAGATGGTTAAGGCAATGGTCCCAAGAATCTTCATCAGGTTAATGGATAGAATTTTCACCCTTACTAACTCTATATGTGAACTAAGCAACTACACTGAGGATAGCAATGCATAATACTAAAACCATGCTTGAAATACCTATCATTTTGGTCTTCTCCAAATGTGTACTGCTTCTAATGTCACATCAATTATTGCTATACTCATTTTAAAGTAAATGTTTGTAAAAAAAGAAAAAAGGTATTAAAAGAAAACAAGAGAAAAAGATATAGGAATGTCCTGCTACAATGTTGTATATGGTTTGATTTCTAAATTTCTGTGTAAAACTGTGATTTTTTTTTTTTTCACATTCTATAGGGATTTAAAGTTTAGACTATCCATGGGTGTTGGAAAGTAGCAATTCCCTGCTATACCTAAGGAGTCTGATATTCAGATAGATAGTGATGTTAAGCTTAACTGCCTCTGTTACATGGTAATAATATCACTAAGCTTCTCTTCTGTATGTTTAATAACTGAAGTTTGCAGACCAAAAATAGAGAAAAAGAAGGACTACAAGGATAGCCAATATTTTGGCCCTAAGCCCTTCAAAATCAGTGAGAACTTGCTATGACAAAAGAAGCCCTGCTATGACATCCTGTAACTCAATGTTGTCCCAAATTTTCTGATCAAGGAGAGTATGAGGCCACAGTGGAAAGTGACTGATGATGTAGAGTATGCCTAAGGAGAGTCACCTGGAGAGAAAACATTCTCTCTCAGGCTTTCACAGAGAGCAAATTTGTCAAGCAATGGCCATGACTCATTCAGATGGCTGACACTGACAAAAGATCCACAAGGTGCTGTACATGCATGGTTCCAGGGTAAATCCTGAGGGGATTTGACTGACCTTATCAAATAGCAAAAGTTACATTTTTAGTTATATAGGTCTTGCTTTAACTTCTTGATCATCAAGCAAAAAAGTATAACCATGAGGTATAAAAAGTAATGCCATGTTAATATGCTGAACTGTAAAAGGCTCAAGTCAACAACTTCAGACAATTGCCAGTTCTGATAATCCACTACTATTAAAGACTACTGGACTATATTGGGCTATTTTGCTGAATTCAGGGACCTACAATATTTAAATTGGCATCAATTATGAAAACATCCTTTAAACATTTCTCCAAGTACAGTTTCTTTAACATCTCTGACAAAACAAAAAATGAGGATAAAGATGCATTTTGTAGTGAAAAAAAAATATATATATATGTATATATATATATATATATATATACATATGTATATATATATATACATATATATACAAACACACAAAATAGGAGAGATATATACAGGTACTTTCTCATAGTTCAATGAAAAGGTTTGTACTAATATTGTTTAGACAAGATATCATGTCTGCATCTTGTTCTCTGAATCACTACAAAGACAACAATATGCAATGTATTAATCATTTTAAGTGTCCTACTGTCTTAAAACTGTTTCAGAACTGTTTTCTAATTAAAATGAATAAAAAATTTAAAAAACAATTGAAAAAAAACCCTCAAAAATCTCTAGAAAAAAATACACTAAACATTTACTTAGTGGTAGGTAAGTTAAATGAATTATACTCATCACTTCTATGTTCTATTTGAAATTTGTTTCTAAATAATCCAACTTGTATTTCTGAATATCATGAAAGTGAAAAGACTAGTACTCTCTGAAGAATGCTGATTATATAAAATGAAGGTGTAGTCTATGACAATGATTCCATGTGTTGTCTTGCTAGGATACGCAAAATGAGTCCTTGCTTTTCCCAACTACTCAACAGAAGATCAAAACAACTATGTCCAAGGCAGTGGCCCCAGGATAGCCATACTTCCCAATGAAGAGAGTAGCTACATGATCTGGATTAGTTACAAATCTAACCTCTTGCATCTACATGACTAGAAGCTGAATGCAACCTTCACAAAAATATGTTGAATTTTAAGTCCTAGAATAAGTATTAGGTAAATGCTGTAGCAAACGTAAAATGTGCTCTTTAATATCCAATCCTCAATTTCTTTTTGAAGAAAAACACTGACTTATTTTGTAGATCTCAGCATTGTAGTTGGAATATTCTATTTCCTAGGACATGAATAGTAGGTGCAATATTTTCAAATGTCCTCCACTAAAAATAGAGCTCTTGAATAAAATCAAACCACAGTATCTTATGACTTCCATGTATGAGATAGCAAAAGAAAATTCTACTCATTTTATTCATAGAATCCCTCATTTCTGGAATAGCAATGTAAAAGAAGAAAAATTAATCAATTCTTTTATTGCTTGTGAAATGTCTTACCTCTAGTTACCCTGGTTTTTATCCTAAGAAAATAGGTACAACTGTGTTTATGAAAGGTCTTTCTCCTTTAATAATATAATTACAGACCCAGACATTAGTTCTGAAGCAAACAGTTTAGTTAATTTTTGCCAAAACAAGGCCAGCACACAATTTGATGCAAATGTATATAACTGGAATTCAATGGCAACCAACACATGAATCAGAATAGTGAAGCTTTGTGAGGCTAAAAGGTTATACGTTTGGTACCTGGAAAGTGTCTTCATTCCTTATCAAGGTATGTACTGACATTATACCTGACGGAAAGCAAAACATAAACCTAAAGAAGAATTTCAAAGCAAAAAGGAAGAAAAATAACTTTTCAGAAACTTCACTTTAAAAGTCCCTCTACTTCTAAATTACCAAGGATCTACTGTGGGATTAAGAGAAGATTCAGAATAATTTAAAAGAATCATGCATCTTTTTTAGACAATACTATAGAGATAGTAAGATTTTAGGTACAGTAGCAAAGCAATCCTTTCCATAAAAACTATTTTAACAAGCATATAAGATGCAAATATGAACCACTTTATATTTATTGTCTTACAGCTGTGATACCTCAAAAAAAAGAACCTTTGATGTGAGCCAGAAGCCCAAATTTTCTTTTTAAATAATATACTTGCTACATAGCAGTATCCTTATTTCCAAAGAAATAACTGGAACCACAGAGTATAGAATATGTCCCCAAACCAATCAGGATATTACTGTAGCTTGTGTTCTGTAGTATGTTACCTAAACAATTTCTCAGATTGGTAGGAAACAAAAAGTATTAGAAGACATTGACAGAGGGGAAACAAATGTAACTTTCAACTGGCTAGATGTCAGATATGCTGAGTTTGTGTTCCCCCAAACTGATGAATTCTAAGGAACAATGGAGGTTAAAAGTAGGAAAACTATTTAAAGAGCTCCTAAAAAGGGGGAGGGGACCTGAAAGTGGCTGCAGAGGAGCTCACTTCTCAGAGGAAGTTTTAGAGAACAAAATCATAAGGTGGGTCAGATGATCAACTGATAAGATTACAAGCATAGCTGATTCAATAATACTGATCCAATGGAGAAGGAGGGCAGGTCATGTAGCAAGTGTCATAGAAAGAACAAAGAACTTCTGTAGGAATGGATGGATGGGGGGCCCTGGCCACCCACTAGGGTGACTGATGTCTGGGTAGACTTTCCTGGACCAGGTGATACCAATTATCACATCCCCTGGGGAGGCACATAGGCCTAGTCATTGTTATAAACTTGGTCTTGTGTCCTATGAGCTCTAATTTAATTGACACTCTTCCCCACAGAAAACACCACCAAAATTTGCAATTCACCTCAGAATTATTTTATTCCACACAAATCTGTGTTGTCATAACATCTGGCTTGCTCTCATATCATTAATGAAATAAATTATTTGACTTTACAAATAATTGTATCTGTATGAGAGCCACGATTATTTTGTTTGGAAGTGCTTTCTAAGCAGCTATATGGGGTAAGGCTGAGATGATCTCAAGAGGTTAGGCTAGGGCTTACTCTACCTCAGAGCCCAGACTTTACTGTGGTGTTCACCTATGGAAGAACCTGAGTCCTAAGCTGCATCACCAAAGATCACTGTTTTTCAGGACCTATCTGCCTCCCTTCCTGCTTCTACCTTCTGTTACTTTAGAGATGGGTTTTCCTACCCAACAGAGCACTGCAAACACAATGCAGTTTCAGTTTGTCATCAGCCCTCCTAGTTTTGAAAGAAACTTTCTTTTATTTTGAGAATTTCAAAGAGTTTTTTTTTTTTTCTTTTCTTAATAGCTAACAATAAGAAAAACACAGACGGTAAAAAGACATACCAAACAAAAGTCCCAAAGTTTCAGATCAGATCAAACAAGGAGGGGAAAGCCACTTCTGGATTTCATTAGCATGTAAATGGTGGTAGATCTTAGTTTTCTACCATCCACATTTTCCACAGCTGTCTTCCACCTTCTCTCTCCATGATGCAGCTTCCTCTGCTCCCCATCCATCACATGACACAGAGGAAGACAAAGACCACATGGATGAGAAGGTGGATCTTTTCAGTACACACAGAACTGAAGCAAAGTTTATCTACATTTCAGAGTAAACTCCAAGTATTTTCCCTTTTTACAAAGAAAGGTTATCTTTGAAGAGTTCCTCTGAAATAGATGCTGAGCTTAAAGGGAGATAGTTAGGGTAAGGCTGGGTTAAAAAAAAGATCAAGGGTGTTCTGTTTTGGGTGTATGGTGAGATGCCACATGAGGTATTCAGTGGGCTTTTTCCTTTCCCATTCCTCAGTTTCAGAAATATCAGCTTTCCAAAGGAAGTGAGGTGATAAAAGAAAGTTATGCAAAGATGGAAGCAGGAGGATAGCTGTATGAATTATCCATAAGAGGGAAAAAAACCTTTTATTGTTAGACAATGTGGACTTTATTTAAAAAGATGGACTTGTAAGTTTCTGGATTTCACAGTGGGCTTTTGAATAACAGAACTGTAGTTTCAAAGAAACATACACAATAGAATATGTAAACGAAAGAGTGTAACATAATGTGTACCCTGTACTCACACCTATGCACTATATAGATTAGTGCTGGTGAATGGAAATATATGAACTGCACTCATCATCTAAAATTTTTAGTAGATACATGGAAGAATTTTTTAAAAAGTAAAATTAACTTTAATCGTGTTTTTGTTAGCCTAATGTATCTAGAATACTATCATTCAACAAGAACTAAGTTATTAATGGTGTTTTTCACACTAAGTTTTTGAAATGTAGTGTGCATTTTAAGCATATCTCAGTTCTAACTAGATATATTTTGAGCACTGAAGCCATAGGTGGTTATCGAGCTTGATGTTGTGGATCTAGATTACTAAATTTGAAGCTCTACTGGCTTTATAGCATCACAAAATAAACACTGTACTTGAGAAATGTGACTGATCTTAGGCTTATTTTGATAAGTGGTCTTTGTTTGTTTGTTTGTTTTCCTTTTTGCAGACAGTTTGCAGGCTGGTCTTGAACTTACTGTGTAGCCCAGGCTGGTCTTGAACTCACACCTGCCCCTGCCTTCTGAGCAATGGGATTACCAGTATATGCTGCCACACCTGGCCTGTTCTGATAACTTCTCTAGATCTCAATATCCTTACAAGGAAAGGATTTAGAATAAGTAATATAGAGTTTAGAAACAACTATAGGGGCTGGGGAGATAGCTCAGTAGAATAAGTGCTTGCCTGGCAAGTGCAAGGGCCTGAGTTCAATCCCTGGTTCTGCAAAAACAAAACAAAAACAAAAACAAACAAAAAACTATGATGTGAAAAATGATCATCTTTAGTGTGCTACAATACAATTTGGTGCACTAACCCTTAAAATTCTCAGGATAAACTTCAAATTAAATTTCCATATAAAAATTTCATAGTAGAGTATCTTACTAATAGCAATCATTTGGGATCATAAAATGAAACACTATAGAATAGCATCTAAAGGCAATTCCTAGACCACCATACAGTTGTTATCAACTCCTGGGCTGGCAAGATAGCTCAGGGCTGGCTAGATAGCGCAGCAGTCTAAAGTCCTCTCAGGGTCTGGGGTTCGATCCCCAGCACCACATGACATGCCAGCCCCTCCCCCCAGGGCGGCCTGAGCTGACCCACCCACCTCCGCAAAAAAAGAACCCGTGATGTGTAGCGAGACACTGTAACAAATAAATGAATTAAAAAAAAAAAATCCTTTCCTGCAATCCCATATACCAGAGAAGACTAATTTATGTCATAGGAGGAAAATGAAAATAGCTGCCATTATGCTCAAAGAGAAGAAGACAATGCCTGTCATTTCATTTGCAGAATGCTCTGAGTGTTTGTCTTCATGAGACAGTGCCCACCCTGCCTTACCACCCTTTAACGCAATAGTCTGTAACCACTAACCTACCCAAACTCCAAGCTTTATTCATTATGTTAGCTTAAGATACCAAAATCTGAACCATTTGGCTCTTCTTTTTTTTTTTTTTTTTTTTTTGACCTTTTTCTTCAGGATTTATTGTGATTTTTTTGCTAAAAGTTTTACTGAGCTACAATTTACATGTTACAAGGTCATATATAAAATGTGCATGATGAAATAACCTTTTCACATACTCAGAACTGAACAACCATCACTGTGACCAATTTTAGAACATTATTTTAGTTACTACTGAAAGATATCTCATACCTTTCTTTCTTTTTTTAATTTTTGTTTTATTGAAGTACAAATATCAATGAGACAGTTTTAAGATACCTTGACAGGATAGATTTGATAAATTAATACACTGCAAACTGTTTTCATAATGTTTTGGTATCATAGAAGGTGCATACATGATATTATACTTACAGACATTATTATAGCGTATGACCCTTATCAGTAAATTAAGAGTGTAGCTGTTTGCATATCTTATTTTTTATACCTGAATTACATCAAAGATTCAATAATTAATACTTTCTACCTTGTTATTTTCCTAGTGGTTGTCCATAGTACTAGAAGCTCACATAATATCCTGTCCAACCACCATTACTGCGTATCTTGCCTCTCATAGGATTATGCAGAAGCACAGCGTTATCTATCCCCACTGTACTGTCTATACACACATATCATGATTCTTCCTTTCTATACCCCCTCCTTTCTATACCCCGTCTGACAGGTGTCTACATCTGTCAGAGATAGGCACTCCATTGTCATTCAACGAACTTAGGTGCCTGAACTCAACAACGCAATCCAACAGAGTCCAGCATTCCACAGCAATAGTGAGTTATCTGAAGAAGTTATCTACCATAGCCATTTACAGCTTAGCTTAATATTATGGCCCCACGATGTATACTTCATTTTTATACTTTTCTGCTGGAATGTTAAGACTTAGAGCAAGACTTACATACCAACACATGTACTTTATGTTTCTTATGAGGTCAGTGAAGTCCTCTCAGGGTTTATGTTGTAGTCCTGTACCTTACTCTGTAGATCCTTTGTCTGTGTCATCCATGTGGATGCATCACAGCCAATGCTTGACCAATGTGCTCTCCATGAGAGCCTGAGAGAAAGTTTTATCTCCATGTGACTCTCCCCAGGCACACAACAGAACTTCAATCTCGTTCCTCTGTAGCTCCATAATCTCCTTGTTCAGAAAATTTGGAGCTCAACTGAGTTTCATGATGTTGCAGTACAGGTTCTCCTAAGTCCTGAGTCTTTGCTGAACTTGAAAGGCTAGGGCCAAAATGTTGGCTGGCCTTGTGGCTCTTCTATTTCTCCAACTTTGATCTGTGAACTTAGGTTGTTAACCATCTAGAAGAAAAGCTGATTAGTATCCTGCAGCATATGCCATTCACTTTGCCTTATCGGCCTTAATTGATTTTAGTTGTACATTTCCATTTGTATTTCTGCTTTTCGCTTCTTATACTAGGGAGACCATACGATATTTACACATGTATGTCTGGCTTATTTCACTTATGAGTAAATGTTCAAGTGGCATCCACTTCAGTATAAATGCTTCAAACTTATTCTTAATAGCTGAGTAAAACTCCATTATATAGAAATAACACATCTTTTTCAACCATTCCTCATGTGATGGACATCTTGGTTGTTTCCAAGATTTTGCTATCACACATTGTGCTGCTATAAACATAGGTACACAAATATCACTATGATACAATCTTTTCAGTTCCTTTGGGAAAATTCCCAGTAGGGGGATAGCCAGCTTGAATGGGATTTCTACTCCTCCTCTTTGAGAAGTCTCCACACTGACCTCCACAGTGGTTGAACCAGTCTATATTCCCACCAGCAGTGGAGAAGTGTTCCCTTTTCCCCACAACCTCTCCAACATTTGTTGTTGGTTGATTTCCTTATGACAGTCATTCTTTCTGGAGTGAGATGATATCTCAGTGTTGTTTTTATTTGCATTTCACGGATGACTAGCGATGTGGAGCATTTTTTCATATATTTATTCGCTTCTTTAATTTCGTCCTCTGAGAAGTGTGTATTCATCTCAGATGCCCATTTCTGAATTGGGTCTTTAAATTTGAGGGCCCTGTTATATCTTAGTTCTTTAGATATTCTAGACAGTAGACCTCTGTCTGTTGCTTATTAGTTAGGATTTTTTCAAAATTTGTCGGCTGTCTTTTCACTCTGTTGACAATTTCTTTTGACATGCAGACACTCCTTAAGAGTTGACCCCAGTTGTTGATTCTTTCAAGTGCTTCCCATGCGAATATATGTTTGTTCATGAACTGTTTACCTAGCCCTATGTCTTCAAGCATTCTTCCTACTTTCTCTTCCAGGAGATTGAGGGTTTCTGTTCTAATGTTTACATATTTAATCCATTTTGACTTTAACTTAGTGCATGGTGATAGAGCTGGGTCAAATTTTAGTTTTCCAGCACCATTTGTTAAAGAGACTATCTTTCTTCCAGTGAGCTTGTTTAGCCCCTTTATCGAAGATCAGATGGCTGAGTGTGATTGTAGATGCCTCTGCATCTTATAATCCATTCCACTAATCCTCAGGTGTATTTTGTTGCCAATACCATGTTGATTTTATCACAGTGGCTTTGTAGTGTAATTTCAAGTCACGAATTTTGATGCCTCCTGTGCTGTCTTTATTGGCCAAGATTGCCTTTGCTATTCTAGGTCCTTTGTGGTTCCAAATAAATTTTAGGAACGATTTCTCTATGTCTGGGAGGTATGTTGTTGGCAGTTTGATAGGAATTGCATTAAATCTGCACAGCAATTTTGGGAGTATGGCCATCTTCACGATGTTGGTTCTTCCTATCCAGGAGCATGGAATATCTTTCCATTTTCTGAAATCCTCTATAATCTTTTCTTAGGGTATTGTAATGTTCCCTGAAAAGATCTTTGACTTCCTTGGCTAAGTGAATCGCAAGGTATTTCATTTTCCGTGGTGCTATTGTAAAAGGTATTGTTTCCTTTTCAGTGTGCTTGTTATCTGTGTAGAGGAATGCTATTGACTTTTGAGTATTGATTTTGTATCCTGCTATGCTACTGAATTTCTGTATCAGTTCCATTAGTTTCTTGGTGGAATTTTTGGGGTCTTCCAAGTAAAGTATCATGTCGTCTGCAAATAGTGATAATTTAACTTCTTCTTTACCTATTCTTATTCCCTTTATTTTTCCCTCTTTTCTAATGGCTGTTGCTAAGGATTCCAAGACTATACTGAATAGAAGGGGTGATACAGGACATTCTTGTCTTGCACCTGATTTAAGAGTAAAAGATTTCAGTTTTTCCCCATTTAGGATTATATGAGCTTTTGGGTTGTCATAGATGGCTTTTATCAAGTTAAGATAGAGTGCATCTATTCCAATTTTCTGTAGGGCCTTGACCATGCATGAGTGTTGGACTTTGTCAGAGGCTTTCTCTGCATCAATTGAGATGATCATGTGGTTTTTAGATTTCTGTCTATTAGTATATTGTATTACATTGATAGATTTTCGAATATTGAACCATCCTTGCATCCCTGGGATGAATCCTACCTGGTCATGGTGCATGATCTTCTTGATGATTTGCTGTATTCTATTTGCCAGGATTTTGTTGAGTATTTTTGCATCTATGTTCATGAGGGAGACTGGCCTGTAGTTCTCCTTTTTGGTTGTGTCTTTCTCTGGTTTTGGAATGAGTATAATACTTGCCTCCAGAAATGATTTTGGGAGGACTGTTTCCTTTTCAACTTCATTGAAGAGTTTGTGGAGTGTGTAGATTATATCTTCTATAAATTTCTTGTAGAATTCAGCTGTGAATCCATGAGGACCTGGACTTTTCTTTTCAGTAGGCTTTTTATTTCATATTTTGTTGGCTGTTATCGGCTTATTGAGAATTGTTATATCTTCTTGATTCAGTTTTGGTAATTTGTACCTTTCGAGGAATCTGTAGATTTCTTCTGTGTCTTCTATTCTGTGAGCGTAAAGATTCTTGAACTACTGATCATCTTCTGAATTTCTACTGGGTCTGTGGTAATTTCACCGTTTTCATTCCTTATCGCTTGTACCTAAATTTTCTTTTGCCTCTTTTTGATGAGGTTGGCAAGAGACTTATCAATTTTATTTAGTTATTCAAAGAACCAACTTTTAGATTTTGTGGATTCTGTTTTCCTAATGTGTGAGTTTATAGTATGATTTTCCCTCTAAGAACTGCTTTTATCGCATCCCATAAATTCTGGGAAGTTGTACTTGAATTTTCCTTGAATTGTAGATATTGTTGAATTTCTTCTGCAACCCATTGATTGCTGAGTAGGGTGTTGTTTAGTTTCCATGAATTTAGTGGGGTTTTTTGGTTTCTTTTGTCATTTAGTTCCAGTTTCATTGCATTGTGGTCAGATAGTATGTATGGGATAATTTCTATTTTGGACTAGTATGTGGTCTATTGTGGAAAATGACCTGTGTGCAGCTGAAAAAAAAATGTGTATTCAGCTGTGGTTGGGTGGAACACTCTGTATATTTCCACCAGGTCCATTTGTTCCAAGCTCTGGTTCAGTTCTGCTACTTCCTTGCTAATTTTTTGTCTGGTTGACCTAAGTTTTTGAGATAAGGGTGTGTTAAGATCTCCCGTTAAGATTGTGTTGTTAGACATTAAGTTTTTCATGTCCCTTAAGATTTGTCTTACATAGTTGGGTGCTCCTGTGTTTGGTGCATAGATATTCATGAGTGTTACCTCTTGCTCTTGAATTTTCCCCCTGACCAATATATAGTGGCCTTCTTTGTGTCATTTGATCATTCTTGTTTTGAAGTTGAGACTGTCTGAGAACAGAATTGCTACTCCTGCTTTTTTCTGAGGTGCTGGGGCATGTAGTATTGTTTTCCATCCTTTGACTTTGAGCCTATGAATGTCCTTTTGATTTAAGTCTGTTTCTTGTATACAGCATATGGTTGGATTTTGTTTCCTAATCCACTGTGCCAGTCTATTTCTCTTAATTGGGGAATTGAGTCCTTTTACATTGATGGTTATAATTGAAATGTGCTGAGTTATGTTTGTCATGATATTTACCTGGTGTTGTTTACTCCTTTGTGACCTGTGTTTAATTGTCTGTGCTGTTTAGTAGGTTCCCTCCATTCTCATTCATGGAGTTCTGGTCATTGTGGTCTCTCTCTAGATCATCTTTCAGCAGCCTCTGAAGGGATGGCTTTGTCATCATGAAATTCTTTAGTTGTTCTTTGTCGTGGAAGTATTTCACTTCTCCAGATCTGAAACTCTGTCTTCGCTTTCACTCAGATGGCTTTGTAGACTCGTAACTGCTATTTTTAGTTCTTCTGTATCTCTTTGACTCTGTTTCATGTGTTCTATTTCTTTTCTGTATTGTGCATCCAAGGAATCCATCATATTTCTGATCTTCTCAATTTTTTTATCCTTGTCTTCTTTAGAGGTAGTTATTAATTCTTTATCTGCAGTGTTTCTTCCAAGTTGGGTTTCCTCTGTATATTTCTCGACTTGTTTCTGTATTTCAGATGCTATGACTTCAAAGAATTCTTTTTTTTTCAAAGAATTCTTTTTTGATTTCAGAACTTATTTCTGCTTTGAGTTCCTCATGAGCTTTCTGTTGTTGTTTCTTTGCTTCAGATGCTGTTAATTCATACATTTCAGCTGGAATAGTGCTCTCTGCACTTGTTCTGGGTGAGCATTGTTTTTCCACCCAATGTTTCTGGAATTCATTCTTTATTTCAGATACTATGTATTCAGATATTTCTTTTTTAATTTGGGGAATTACTTCTCATTTTATTTCCTCTATAGCTTTCTGCTGTTGTTCCTTTGCTGCTGTATGTGTTCTTTCATTGCAGCTGAGCTAGTGTCCTCTGCCCTTACTGGTGGACTCGAGGTCTGGGATTGCATTTTTCCCCTTGTCTTTGTCATTTTGTACAGCACTGACCTTTGACCTTTGGCGTAGAGTTTTGGTGCAGCTATAACCTTATCTTGTTATGAGATTCGGGTGCCAGTCTCTTAAAGTTTGAGATTATCCAGGTATGCCTATCCTGGATGAAGTTGTGTTCAGTTCCTTTTTTTGCTACAGCTCCTTTGGTTCCCCTCTGTTGGTTCCCTGTTCAGGCCAGCACGAAGCCAAATGGCATTCAGAGGAAGTAATGAAAATTCTCCGTTTTAGCTGACTTTGGGGTGAGGATCTGGAAAATTGCTGTGGTCAGCCCTCCTGTGTCAGGCAGAT
This sequence comes from Ctenomys sociabilis, assembly GCA_004027165.1. NCBI lineage: Eukaryota > Metazoa > Chordata > Mammalia > Rodentia > Ctenomyidae > Ctenomys > Ctenomys sociabilis. The sequence continues at coordinate 14,421 of PVKA01035108.1, forward strand.
CACTCCCCAGTTGGGCGGGCCTGGGCTTTGATGGGTCTTCTCGACTCACAAAAGAATAGTGGATGATATTATTCACTCAGTAGGCTGTACTGGGTTGGCCAGCCTGAGCTGGGTCCGGGTCTATAGGCTGGAACCCGAGAAGGCAGCGGGCCTGGAGCCCTCACTCACAGCCCAGGCTGCACTGGGTTTCTGGCCCTGGCGTGTGACTGGGGATTGCTGACAAATGTCCCTCCGGCGTGGCAGGGTGGAAGTTCTCACTCTAGGCTGACCTGCACTGGGTCTGGGGCTGTGGGGTGGGACCAGCAATTGCCTGGAAATGTTTCTCTGGTGCGGTGGGCCTGGAGCTCTCACTGTGGCCCTTCTTTTTAGAAAATGTATTTTTACTAGTCCATGTTTGCATTGCACAACATCCTCACAGGGAGTTGGTACATTTACATAAAACATGTTCTTTTTCATCCTTTTCTCCTTCCACTCATCTCTACTCCTTCCATTGTATCTCTCCCTTTTGCAAGAGAATTATTTATCTATTATCTATCTTTTATTTAACTCTTTGTATTTTAGGCTTTATCCTTCTTCATGGTAGAGTAGTATTCTATTTTGTATAAATGCCACACTTCCTTTATCCAGTCATCTGCTTATGGACACACAGTAAGTTTCCAAGCATTAGATACTGTAAACTGTGCTGCTATAAATATGGGTATGCATGTATCACTGTAATATGATATTTTTAACTTTGTAGTTATGGAATCCAACAGAATGAAAAGACAACCTACAGCATGGGAAAAACATCTGCCAGCAATTCCTTAAAAAGTATTAATATCTAGAATGTATAAAAAATTTAAAATAGAGCCCCCAAAGGAAAAGAGGCAAGCAAAACGTGTGCAACTGAAATGTATAGACATGTCTAAGAAAAAATACAAATGGCTAACACATGCACTGAAAAGTTTAACATCTCCAGTTACTGGAGAAAAACAAATTAAAACAGTATTTAGATTCCATTTTACTCCACAAAAAATGGTTATCATCAACAAATGAAATACTATTGAATTCAGGAGAGGTTATGGAGGAAAGGAATCCTCTATGTTAGTGGGAATGTAGAATAGTACAAACCATTATGGAAACATCAATCAGTATGGAGACTCCTCAAAAACTGATTTTATTTGACACTGGCCTGTCTTCAGTCTTATATTTTATTATCAGTTTATTTCATAGGCTCTTATGAAATCTTCAGGGGAAAAATGAAAACTGTTCTCCCTTACCAAATAATTTGTTAATCGTTCTATTAGTTTCACTTCTTCAGATTTCCAAAGTGGATTGAAAGGTCCACTAAGAAACAAAAGCAACAATTAAAGTGATTTACAGAAAAGTTTAAAATAATTTGGAAATAAATACACAAGATCACTAAATTTGCTCTTTATATTCACCAATATTTATTGAGCAGATTAAAGATGAATGAGAATATTTTCTCTGCAAGTGCTTATAATTCAGTAGGCAAGATAAGATAGCACAGTGTGAACATGAAGGCTATGCCATGTTGTAGACATTAGAGCTCCTCCAGTAAGGGTGAGAGATGGGGGGGAGTGGAATTAAAAAAAGGGATCTAGGGATGTAGCTGACTGATGTAGCATTTGCCACGCATGTGCAAGGCCCCAGGTTCAATTTCCAGCACTGTATACCACACGAAGTATTAGAAAAGGACACTACCTATGAAGTTGATTTTAAAGACAAAGATGAATTTCACAGGTAGGGATAGAGGTAAGAAAGAGAGTAAATATGAATGAGAAAGGCAGAAATGACACCTGCATCATCGTACAGTAGCATAGGTAGATCAGTGCTTTGGTGACAAGTAAATGTTTATATTGTGACACAGTTTATCAATTAAATAATTTGCCAGCATAGGCCTTTGAAGATATTTGAATACAGTACAGTGTACTTGTGAATGTATTAAACTGTCAGAATTTCAAGGCTCTATGTTAATGGCTTAGACAACCAGAGGTTGTCTAACCTTTTTCTGGAAAGGGCCAACCAGTAATTATTTTCAGGCTTTGGGGGCCATATGGTCTCTATCAAACTACTCTATTTTACCACTGTTATGGAAAAGCCACCACAGACAATACATAAATGAATGAAAAGGACTATTTTCAAATAAATCTTGCTCACTATATGTGACTTGGTTATTAATGTCTGTAAACCTCAGTTTCCTTGAACCCTCCGGTAACTGTGAGCTTAATTTCCTTCATTTTGAGTGGCAAGTATTGTCCCAGCAACGAGTAAAAAGTAACTAAGACAGTGTCTATGAATGTTAGCTGTTGTAATGATGATATCTGCTGCCTGACTCTCAAAATCTAATTATAGAGCACTAGTCGATTTTCTAGAAAGTACCTAAATCTGGCAATCTTATTTCTCATTATACTGAGTCTACAATATGATCTTTTATACTAAGGGGAATAATGATTATGACTTTTTTCCTAACATTTAGACATGTGCAAAATGAGAAAACTAAGAAGGTATGTTGTTCACTTTCAGAATAGTCCCTGAGTAAATTTTCTTGTTTTCTTTATGTGGTAGTTTTACACTAACCTATTTCTAGTAATATTAAAAAGTGGCATTTAATGCTCATAGATGCATAACTTTTATAATAGATTGCACTATGAACAAAGAATCACCTGCATGAAGAAAACTCCATTCCCTGTTAGAAGATACAAAAGAGACAACAGATACATCTGTAACATAGTCCACAGACCTAACATCTTTGAAGTATACAATTCTGAGTGTTACCCCAATTACTACCCTCTCATTCCAAATGTGAACAAATGTTTTTATCAAAGGCTCTGTGTAGTAAAGCACAATTCTTTCAAGCTGTCCTGTGGGGATGAAGACTGTGGAGTCAGAAGCACAGCTCAGGTGTGTGTGGGGCTGGAGACTGAACCCAGGCTCTTGCACATGCCAGTTAAGCACAACAACCCAGCCCAGGAACAAACCTCTTAGCCCAGTAGTTTTTAAGTAGCAGGGCTTTTAAATTTTTTTTTTTTTTTTAATGCCTCATATTACCAAAACCTTCAACTGTACTACCTCACAACAACATGTTAGGTGTGGAAGAAAGATCCAGGTTCATATTCCTTCAACCTTTTACAACAGGAGTGAATCTAAATGGAGGTGCTTGCTGGAGAATTTGGTAGCAATCCTCCATCTTATGATTCTGTAAAACGCCAATACTGTGTTTATTTAGGTTTTGGTTCTATTGCAGCTGAAGAAGCAATGCTTAGCTAGTTAAAGAAACATAATGGTAACTATAAAACCAGGCAGGTGACAAGCACCACAGGGAATTGAGGGTGGAATAATTAGGAAAAATTTCCCAGTAAAGAGTGGCTATAAATACTTAAGAAATATCTGTAGCTTCACCAGACACTAATTGTCCATCATACTGCTGACAAAGCTATAGCCAACATAGGCATATTTCTTTCGTATCACAGTTCAAAAATCCTGATCCTGTTAGTAAGCTTTTCAAATTATATTTTCTAATGACTTTGATAATTTACTAAATTTTCTTTCCTAGGAACATACAAATTAGATTGGAAAGACAGCTGATTTCAACGGCAGCAGTGGTGTGTCAACATCTATTAACTCACATGACAACTCTAGTCATGTAATCCTTGTGACCACTTAAGAGATGAACCAGGGATTTAATTAATTTACCGTTATTTAACTCATATTGTAGACCACAAATGAGTAATTTTCAAGGTGTCAGACATGAAATATGGCAAGAGAAAAGGATAGAAAACATTAATAGAACTGTTTTTGATAATTATATTACAGTTTAGATCAAATACTTTAAAATAATATTTCGGCAATGTTGTTTAAAATGAGAATATTAACTTAAAAGACAAAGACAGACCATTTTTAAAACACTTTTGTAATTAAATTTAGAACTTGCCCAAAAAGGCAACATAATTGGATATATCTCACATGCTATTATATTGTTACTATGACTTTATTGTATGTACATATGTATGTATGTATGTATGTAAGTATATATTTATTTTGGTGTTTTTGAGACAAGGTCTTGCTATGTAGCCCAGGCTGGCCTCAAACTTGCAGTGATCCTCCTGCCTCAGCTTGTCAAGTGCTGTGATTACCAGCATGTGCCACCAATTTTTTTTTATGAGGAAACAAATACAAAATCAATTACTCAATATGGACTCAAATCCAGGTAGTTCTGTTTTAGACTTTTTAGGGGAGGGTATAGTCCTGAGGATCACAATTTGAGCTCTGTGCACGCTAAGCCTGAGTTCAGCCGCTGTACTACATACCTGGCTTTGATCATAGCTGTATATTATAAAGTGAGGAAGAAGTACAGTTAAATTCAATCTGACCAACTAGAACGTATCTTTTTCAATGCTAAATTCTGGAGATTTTCTAACATGTCAAACAGAATGCATTAGGTTCACATGTTACAAAGTGCATGTGACCCTGCAGGAAGAAACAAAGGTCAGAAATAGGAACGAGGTGAGAGTCAGAACATATCATTTACAAGTGTCCGTGGAGTAGGTATATATATTCCCACCAAGAGAGTTAAATACTACTTCAAAGATGAAAAAACATAAATCTACTATGCATTTCATTCAAAATCATACAACTTCAAAGGTATAATAGGAATGAGAACACAGACTGGTCTTACTCCATGCTTCTTTTTACTAGTCTTTGTGGGCTTAAGAGAGAAAATGAAGGGGAAAAAAGATATTTTGTATTTTTGCTGATAACAAGATCAATGTAAGCAAACAGTATAACATGCATGTCCCCAAAGCTATTGTATTTTTAGCCTGCATTAATATAATTGTACAGTTGAGATTATAACTGGTATCGGGCCTACCACATCTAGAAAAGTAGAAAATGTAAATACTTTAAAGAAAACATTAAGAGTTTATAACCATTTTCATCTTCCATAGCAACCACTGAAAAGACCAGTAGCCATGGCCCTCTTCTAACTCATGGCTGTGGGCCTCAACAAGGGCCACAAGGTGACTAAGAATGTAAGCAAACTGAGGCACAGCCGCCCTTGCGGACACCTCATCAAACACACCAAGTGCGTGCGAGACACAATCCAGGAGGTATGCGGCTTTGTCCCCTATGAGTGGTGCACCATGGAGCTGCTCAAGGTCTCCAAGGACAAGTGTGTTCTCAAGATCATCAAGAAAAGGGTGGGGAAGCACATTTGCATCAAGAGGAAGCGTGAGGAGCTGAGCAATGTGCTGGCCAACATGAGGAGGGCAGCTGCCAAGAAGGACTGAGCCCCTCTGGAATAAAGCTTTCCAGAAAAATAAATAATTAAATAAAACAAAACCAAAATCCCAAGATTAAATGGAGGAATAGATAGCAAATTTTGGTTCAAAGTAAGATAACAGACATCCAAACTCAATAGGCCATCTTATGATAAATTCAACTAGGATTTAAGATAACCAAACTTTAGTTATTACTCAGAGAGATTCAGCAATGAGGTACGTTTTAGACAAGAGGCTTTATTACCTGCCCCTTCAAATTAGAGCACTTTGGCTTTTATACGTAACATTGGGCACTATATTTTAGATTTTTTTAAGGAGGCATTCCAATGCAGTAATAAATACAAATATCACATTTAGATTCATTGGAAGCTTTCTTTCAGTTCACATTCTATATTCCTAAATAGCTTTAATTAAAGTTAAGAATCTAAAATTGTATCTTGATTTTATACATAAGAAAAAACCCAAATATATCATACCATTTTTCTCTGCAAAGGCAACTGCATCTTCTTTAGTACTGAAGGTAAGAACCATGTTGGACAAGGGATCAGCCCTGTAAGAAAGAATTTTTTCCCAAAATTTTACATTAAGCTTTAGTGAAAAAAATAATTAATATAACTGTTTAGAAAATAAACTGTAACTATAATATCAAAGAATTGCTATTAATGCTGAGAAGAATATCTTATTTGAAACACTCTCTCTAAAATGCAATTTTTTTTTGGTGTTAAATTTGGGATATTTTCTACCATCTAAGCTCAACCAAGAAAATTATAATTGCAAAGACACTGATCTAGTTTTTACTTAATAAAATCATTTAAAAACAAGAAAAGAAAAAAAATAAAAACAAGAAAAGAATTACAGTTGAATTTAAAAATGCAGCAAGATTCTCAAACTGATCTTATAAATTCAGTGTCTAGAAGATTACTGATGAATACAATTGCAAGCACAAATGATTCTTAGGTTATAATGCTCAGGACTTTTTGATTTTCCAATATGCCAAAGTGATACACATTCTATTGTACTTTGAATTTTAAACTATGATATTTATTTGGCTAGCAATATGTGCCATAATCTTTTTTTTTTTTTTTTTTAAACGAGGAGCCAAACTCAGGGCCTCACACTTGCCAGGCAAGGGCTGTACCACTGAGCTACATCACCAGCTCTGATCCTACAACAGTCAGCAGAAGTGAGGTAGAGTAGTCTAAATGAGAAAGATGGCACAGACTAGACTTGAATTTGCAACTTACAAGCTCAGGATAAGTTCACATATCATGTCTACTTTGATGACTTATTATGGCTTGCTATGGATCAACTGTACAATACTTAGACAATAAAAGCAATATTTAAATTAAGTACATCATTACTTAAATTAAAGCATGCTCTATGTCCATGATGATATGATACAAACCCTTATTTCCAGGAGCTGAATGACAGATTCATAATTCTCTAATGAACAATTACCTTTAAAATTAAATACATAACTTATATATTTAATTTTACTTTTTAGGTATCAGAAATTGAACTCATGATGTCACAATTGCTAGGTAGGTGCTGCACTGTTAAGCTATATCCTTGGCCCTATATATTTAGAGTATCATGAAATCAACAATATTTTCAGTCCAATAGCCATTTCACTTTCAGTGGTCAGTTTAAATGAATATAACTGAAGAAAAAGTTTATATAGAGAATTTTATCAAAATTGAAGTCCTGCTTATAGAAACAAATGCAAAGAATTTACCTATCAGATAAAAGACTGCCAAGGAAGGTATGAGATGAATAACTGGCGACCAGCTACCCTATTAAATAGGGTGAATCACTGCACCAACTTACTGGATCAAGATTTAAATAGTAAATACCATGGGTCAAATTCCCATCTTACAATATTTTTCATGTTTAAATACTTCACCTTTGAGTTCTAACATTTAACGATTCTGGTAATTAAAAGCATAAGAAACCTTCACTTTGGATAAGAAAAGCAATGTAAATACAGTATTGAAAAGTATGAATTTAAAAATCTAAAAACAAAGATCAAGCACATTTATCTTAAAATCCTGCATGAACAAATGCAGCCTTTCAAAATTAAAAAAAAAAAACATATATAGTGTCAATAGGTAACAATGAAATTCATTTATTGTAGTTTAAAAAATAAAAACCATGTCCAGTAGTCAATGACCACTTTTACAATAACACCTCTCTTCTGCTCCCCACTGGAAAATATACAGGAAAACATCTGATTTCTAACTTCTGTCACAAAACTAGCACAATAACTTTGTAAAATTATTTTTTTCTATTTGTACTGCCTCTACTGCTCAAGAAAATGTGTCCTGTTCTATCTTTATACTAATATTAAATGCATGGGGGGCCAGCCAGATAGCCCAGAGGATTAAAGCACCTGCTGAGGCAGACATAAGGATTGGGGTTTGATTCCCTGCCTGTGGTGCCATCCCCACCACCTGAGACAGTAACTAAAACTGGGCGTGGTGGTGTATGCCTACAAATCCAGTGCTTGGGAGGCTGAAAACAGGAGGATCACTATGAATCTGTTCTGTGTAATGAAATTCTGTACTAAATACATTAAAAAATAAATAAATGAATGCATGAATGAATGAATGAATGAATGAATGGGAAAAAAATTTCAAAGGTAGCTCTCCTACATCATAAGGGTTAGGTGTCTATTGAATCCTCTATGCCACTGCATCATGTAGAAGAAATTAATATACTTAAGGATCATTAGGAAACCTGAATATCTGGAAACAAACATACTTTAGGTAGAGAATGAAGACACTACTCTTTTTTTTTTTTTTTTTTGTGGAACTGAGGATTGAACTCAGGCCCTTGTGCTTGCCAGGGAAGCACTTATTCCACTGAACCATCTCCCCTGCCCTACTACTCTTAACATATTCAAGAGTCATTTCTTTGACCAATATAAAAAAATCATATTAAAATTCTATTTTCTCATTAAATAAAGTTCTCATTAACAAGATTTCAAATATACACAGACCTAAATGCCAGGTTTTAAAATTTTTTCTTTCTACATATTATAGATATATAGTGATAAAAGGAAATTAAGCAAACTGAAAACTATGATCAAGCCATTTATATACAGTATGTAAGATGGAGATTTCTTACATAATGAACTTTAAAGAAAACTTCAGCTTCTAATCCCAGCAATTTTGTGAAAAGCTTTAAAATGTCACAAATATAG
>PVKA01035109.1:0-22870 GCA_004027165.1 Ctenomys sociabilis
TTTGAAACTGTCTGATTGACATTTGTATTTTAATAAAATAAAAATAAATGAAAAAAAAAAAGAAAAAGTAAAAAAAAAAGAAAGAAAAAGAACCTGAAGAGAGAAGTTAAAAAGAAGAGGTGGAACCATCCCAAAATGTCCCTTGCCCAGAAGAAAGATCAGGTAGCTCAAAAGAAGGCAAGCTTCCTCAGAGCTCAGGAGTGGGCTGCTGAGAGTTAAACCAAATTTCTATGAAGATTTTTCAGATAAAGACCAATAAACTTATTCATCAAGCAAAAAAAAAAAAAGTGAGATTAGTCCTATAAGTGCTCCAAATAATTGCTTGGAGAGGGCTTCCAGGCCACAGCACTGGGTGAGGATATCAGAGAGAACCTGGAAGACTCACTAATTTGAGAAGACAGCTGAAAATCCAGAGAAGTCAAGGCAGTCGGAATTCATAGAATAGAATACCTGGCTAGAGAGAGCTTTCCAGAGAGAATCCCAGACATTTCAAAGCCTGCTTCATGTGACTAGCTAAATATTGATAAGCACATGTGCATATAAAAATATGCTGAAGACAGGAAGGAGTCCCTTGAGGGGGCTAGAGATGGAGCTGCCTGGCATCCACATAGGACTAAGAGTATGTTTGTCTCTCTCCATCCCATCACACTGCAAGGTGTTAGATTCATAGAATACATGGAAGGGCTAGTCTTAGTAATGAGAAATAATTAACTCTAGAGCACAGCTCTGGTCTCACTTAAAGCACTTCTAAAGTATCTATAAGAATCAAACTGATTTATATATGTGACATTATATATGTATATGATATATCATATATAAATATATAGGATAAGGTAAAAAAGTATGAGGCATGCAAAAAGCAGAAAAATATTTTCCCTAACAAAGAAAATAATTCATCAAAACTGACCTACAATGGAAACAGATTAAACAGAATTATCAAAGAAAGTATAGCAGCTACTACAATAGTTCACAGGTATGTTACTTGCAAATGTGGAAGACCATTTTTAAAAATCACACTGGAGCTTTTAGAGATGAAAAGTACAATGTCTAAAATGAATACATGCTGAATGAGATTAATAGCAGATTAAAGATTGTGGAAGAAATTAGTGAACTTGAAGGTATGGAAGAGTATATGAAATAGAAAACAGGGAGAACAAAGAATTTCTTAAAATTTAACAAATCATTAGTGACCGGAGAAAAGTTCAGGTGGCCTCATTTATATGGAACTAGAGGTTAAGAAAGAGAAGAGGAGATAAAGGAAGTATTTGAAGCACTATTGATTAAAATTATTCAACTGATGTAAATTAGAACCCATAGGTCCAGGAATCACAAAAAATTCCCAATTTTCCATGGAGAAAACTACACCAAGTTGTAATCCTAAAATCAGTGATAAAGATAAAATTTGAAAAGCCTTTAACAGAAAGAAGTTAATATAAAAGATGAAAATGTATAAGAGATTTAAGAAATATGCTAGCAAACAGCTGATAGTAGAGCAATATATTTAAGTGAGTAAAATTTCAAAATTCAACAAAAAGTACTTTATAAGCAAAAGTAAAGCAATTTTAAAGACCTGAAACGGTTGGATAAGTATATCACAAAAAATCCATACTGTGAGCAATATTACAGGCAGACAGAAAATTATACCAGTTGGAAATATGAATTTATACTATAAGATGGTGAGTATTAGAAACAGAAACTTCCTGGGAATAGGTAGAAGATATCTTGCTCCTTTACAAATAAGTGAGAGCTTAAACAAAAATAATAATGTACTGTGTTTTCATTCTCTGAAAAATGAATTGTCTTTTAATATATTTGGGACAGGATCTCACTCTGCAGCTCAAACTCATGGTGATCTTCCTGTTTTCAGCCTCCCCAGTGCTGGGATTAAAGGCATATGGCACCATGCCTGGACTCTGTGGCCAGCTCCTCATTGTGCCCAGGAGGGGGCTGATGGACAGAGCCAGTGTGGCATGGGGTGTCGAGGATCGAACCCCAGTCTCTGAGCTTATAAGTAAGTGTTTAGTCCACTGAGCTATCTGGCCAGCCCCATTCTCTCGGAAATGAAATTAGAAATTAAAAAACTGGATGTTAATCTAAAAAATCTCCAATGTCTTTCAATTTTGCATTCTGGTTTGTTATACTTTGATGGTAGAGCCTCATCTTGTCTTTATATCATGACCTCACAGTGCTATAATAATAGCATGCTTTTAGATGGTGCACCCTGGGATTGCCCATTAATGTCCCTGTAGAAAGCTAAAATATAGAACAAAGTAGCAAAAGATCAGGAAGGGAAAAACAGAAGCAAACTATAGCGACCAACTTAAATTATATGTAAAGTAATATACTTTCATTTGATTATAAACTATATGTTAAACTGTATACAACTACCAATAAAACTAAAATAAATAAGTCAATAAGGCAATAGAAAAGATAGAGCAGTAAAAAAAAAAAAATTTTGACTAAGCCAAAAGGAGGCAGGAAGAAAAGAAAAAAAGTAAAGAGAAAACAACTGAAACTAATAGGGAAAAAAGATAGGAAAGTGATAAATTTAAATCCAATCATATTTCAAGTCAATCTTGTAAATTCCTATATATTTGAATATCTTGCATTAAATGTGTTTCTCTAGTAAGCACTGACTGGTACTCAGCCCTATAAAAGTAAGTGGTCTTATTTCATACATAAATAAATATAAATAGTCTATTTTTTCAAATCAAAAGATACAATCATCACATTGGATGTTAAAAATAAACAACTAAATACTGTATATAAATAACAAAATGCTTTAAATATTCATGTATGAAAACATTAAAAACAAAAGTTTAAAAAGGATATGCTAACATAACACTAATCAAAAGAAAGCTAGAGGTTGAACTTGGAACCTCGTGCTTGCCAGGTGGGCACTTAGACCACTGAGCTATCTCCTCAGCCTGGGCTGCCTATTTTCTGTTCTCTTCATATCCCTGCTCACATCTGGTTTCCTTTCTTCTCTTCTTCTAACTCACTCTAGTCTACTATGTCTGGTGAAAAAAAGAATACAAAGAATACAAAAAACATCCTTTGAGATTCCCAAAAATGTTTCCTAACAGTTATCATGAAAGGAGCACTGTTTATTTGTTTGATGAAGTCTTGTTACATAGTCCAGACTGGCCTCAAACTCAAAATCCTCCTGCCTCAGGTTCCCAAATCCTGGGATCATACATTTGCACTCCCAGGCCTGGTTATATCATCACTTTTATTTAGCAATCACTAAATAGAATGGTAACCTCATCACACAAAGAGAGAGAGAGACAGACAGAGAGACAGACAGACAGACAGACAGACAGGCAGGCAGACAGACAGAGAGACAAAGAGAATGGCATTACTAATATCAAAGTAAATTCATGGGAAAGATGGAAAAAGAAATTTTATCATGATAGAGGGATCAACTCATCAAGAAAATATAACAATCTTAAATGTGTTTGCCCCTAATAACTAAGATTTGAGATATAAGACACAAAACTTAATAGAACTTCAAGGAGTAATAATGTAGACAACGTCCACAAAAAATTGACAGAAAAGCAATTTTTGTATCGGCTATAGAAGATCTGAACAACACTGTCAACCAACTTGACCTGAATGACATTTATAAAATACTCTACCAAATGACAGAATGCATATTTTTTTCAAAAGAACATGGAACATTTTCTAATACATTCAGTTATGGGATAAATCTCATCAAATTTAAGATGCCAAGTTATCCAAAATACATTCTGTGACAAATGAAATTAAAAAGAAATAAAAAACAGGCTGATAATCTAAAAGATCTCCAATACCTTTCAATTTTGCATCCTGGTTTTATACTTTGATGATAGAGTTTCATCTTGTCTCTATACAGTGGTCTCATAGTGCTGTAACAATAGCACACTTTTAGATCGTGCTCACCCTGTGACTACACTCCAATGTCCATAAGGGCCTGTGACACAGTTAACTGTGTCAGTTTGAGTAAGAAACACCCAACTAAATTGGATCCACATATTTTTGGGTGTGGAAGGCCCATGCTTAGGTGGCTTGTCACTAGAATGGTATCAAGGAGAAACGAAGCATGAAGGTGTACTTGTGTTTCTTTGGAGGAGCTCCAGTCTTAACCTTCACTCTGCACGTCACCTCCCGGGCTTCCAGCTCAGACTGTTGAGCCTCCAGTGCAGACCCTTCAAGCCTCCTGATATGGGCTCGCATGGGACACTGCAGTGGTTGCCAGGCCTTCGAGGGGATCTTGCACATCTCCAGCATGCAGGCTGCTCTGTGCTCTCCCACATCTGCCTCTGTGAGTGGATACTGTTTGGTGACCTTGTAAATTCTTATATATTTGTATGCCTTTTTAAAAAATTCTTATATATTTGTATATCTTGCGTTGAATCTGTTTCTCCAGTAAGCACTGATACACAGCCCTATAAAGCACATGGTCTTATTCTCATTTTGTAGGTAAAGAATGTAAACTATTGAGCAACAAGGAAATTTGCCTCAGGTCACAGAACCAGGAAAGAAGCTGACCTCACTGGGGCAGTCTGGGCCCAGTTTCTGTTCTTGGGTTTTGTTCTCCTGCCTCTCAATTCCACATCTTACCACTGGCTGTTTCAAAGACAGCGCCTGCTCCCCTCACTTTGAGTTCAGGCTCTTTCCTCCCTGCTTTCTCCTCCCAGTCCAAAAAGGTTCCCCTTGCCTCCTCTATTTGGGTGTAGCTCAACACCCAGCTCAAAAGCTGCCTCATTTTCATTCCAGGAGAGTTCTTTGCTCCCCACAGGAATAGAATGGGATAATTCCTCTCCTGAAGAATTTGTGTGAATAGCCAAGATTTTTTTTTTTTTAACTTCTAGGAATTGCATCCAGAGCCTGATATCCTCAGCTGTTTTTTATTTTGAGGCAAAGTCTCACCAAGTTGCCCAGGCTGGGCTCAAATTGGAATGTCTTGCCTCAGCCTCCCAGAGTGGTAGAATTATATGGTGTGCCACCATGCCTGGCCTCTGTGGCATTTTCTGTGGTAAAATGAGAAAGTTGGACCCATGATAGAAAGAGTCCATTAGAAGAGAAACAGACAAGGAGACACTGGTTCTCTGATTCAAAAAAAATTAATAACAAAATTAAAATAGAGAGGTTGCCACAAATAGTGTTTATTTCTTTTCCTTTTTATTTTATTTTCTACTGGCATGTAATAATTACACATGTTTATGGGACATTGTGTGATATTTCCACACATGCACACTTTGGCCAATGATCAAGTCAGGCCAAGGGATGCAATCATCCCCTCAAAATTTAGCATTTATGGTAAAAACATTCAAAATTATCTCTTTTAGCCATATTTAAATATGATAATAGTGTTTGCTATAATTACTTTTCTGTGCAATAAAACACTGAACCTTATTCCTCCAACCCGACTCTAATTTTGACTCATTGACCATACTTGTTTTTGTTCTTCTTTCCCCGGATCTTCCTTGATCTCTGCTACCAACCATTGTACTTTGCTCCGAGATGAGCTGTTTTAGATTCCACAAAAGACTAAGATGATGCAGTGCTTGTCTTTGTGGGTCTACATTATTTCACTTAACATAATGTCCTCCAAATTCATCTATATTATTGCAAATGATGAGATAACATGCTTTTCATAGCTGAACAGTACTTTATCCTGTACATATTTCATATTTTCTGTTAAAGAACATTTAGGTTGATTCCACCGCTGCCAGTAGTGTAGGACAGTCTTTTCAATAAACAATGGTGGGACACCTGGATATCCACATGCAGAAGAAGCAAACGAGACCCCTACCAGGAACTGGATCATGCCTATTTAATCCCTTTTCCCATAAGATGAAGCTATGCCCTAGTCTTGCCCATGATTATTTCCTGGGCAGGTGTGCCCAAGAAATCTATTGCTGGCTGCTCTCTGCTTCAGAAGCAAGTTCACTTTGAGCCCCACTCGGTCTGGTGCTCATGCATCTAATCCAGGCTGGGACTGCCTGCTGTTCCTAGATTCTCCCCTGTTTTCCTGAATTCCTGACGATCTGCAGTCCGACCCACTCCCACAAACCCTCAGACTGCCCCCGATGACACTTAACATGTCACAAGGCAACCTTTGCATAATGGAAACCTCATCATTTTACTTACTGCTTAATACTCTGTAATACAGTTAAACTCAGAATATTGTACTTGGCCTACAGGCCTCTATGTGGCCTGACCTGCCTGCCTCTCAGCTCCAACTCAGTGCATGATCAGCAGCTTTCTGAAGCCCAGACAGGCCTCTCTCAACGCCAGATCCCTTTCCTGGTTAATTCCCACACCTTCTGTAGATTTCAGTTAAATTCTCTATTTCTTGTGAAAGTTACCCCAACCTGCTCAATGAGTCAATCTCCCCATCACAACCTCCACCCCTATCAATATTACAGTATGGGGTGTTTTGCTTGTTTTGTTTAGTTATTATTGATCTACTTCACTGTACCCTAATGTTCTTGAGGGCAGAGACCCAGTCCACTCTATCCCCAGCACCTCATTTACAACAATAGATCCCCAAAAGACATTCATACAATAAACGAACAAGTGAGCTGGGTAAGCCAGGTATAAAAGGGATGACACAGACTATGTAATGAACCTTCATCTCTCACTGGGCAGTGTTTTCTCTCTTCCAAGATGATGTTGCCTGAATCCCAAGAACTAAAGGCTGAAGAGTGCGTTTTCCTAGGTCAGCTCTTGGAGAGGACCCATCCTTAATGTATTTTATCATGATTTCTTTTAACAATTGTTCTTTACCCCACAGTGTGGTGTCTGGTGATGTTGCATTGACATCTCACAGTGATGGCCTTGTGTCTGCCTCTGCAGGTGTAACTGCATTTGCAGAGCTCATCCTCCCTGGAGCTCAGGCTTTATGTGCATGAAATTGGATTGATAGAATTACTGATGAGACACAGAGCACTACTGGATAAAGTGGTCATTCCACTCAAATGTTCATACAGTTAGGATTTGGAAAAAGCTGATGCTAGATTGACTTATATCTCTCTTACATCAAAGAAAATGGGGAGCTTCATTTATTTAATTATATGACTCTGAAGAAATAACAGATCGTGGGCCAAACAGATCTCAGGTGAACATTCTCTGCTCTGATTCATAATCAGATTCTGGAAGATACAGTCCTCTAATCCTATAAACCTCTCTACTCTGATGTTCGGTCATGTGTGTTCCTCTAGGTACAATAGCTCTCAGTGCTTGGGGCAATAATACTAGATATGCTTGAGACATTTGCTGGTAAAATGATGCACCTTGAGACGATAATATTAAGTGAAACAAATCAGACACACAAGCTTAAATATGGCATGGTTTCTCTTATAATAACTAAGCCAAAGAAGCAGGATGTATACCCATCAAAATATGATGGGATAAAGAGAATGTGGTATCTATATATAATGTAATACTACTTGGCTATAAAGAAAGACAAATTTAAGACATTTGCAGAAAAATGGATGCATCTAAAAGACATAATGTTGAGTGAAATAAATCAGACACAAAAATCTGAAAACTATATGGTATCTCATCATGTAAGTCAAGGTATAAATGAAAAGAAAAATGAAGGAAAAAAGGAACAAGACAAAGAGACAGACCTCTTGCAGATATGAAAGGGTCCAAGGGAACAAGAGCAAATGGGGAGTGGGAGAGGAAATGGATGGAATGAAGATGAGCCAGATACAGGGTCCTAATCATCTCAATGAATGTGGGCACTATATGTTCATAAACATGAACTGAGATTAATAATGTCAACAAAAAAAAGTAAAGAGGGAAAGGGGAAATTGAGGCAGAGGGAGGAAAGGTGACTAAATATAATAAATTTTATTATGTACATTTTGCCAGGGAGATAGCTCAGTGGCATAGGCACCTGCCTGGCAAGCATAAGGTCCTAAATTCAATCCCTGGCACCTAAAAAAAATTCCTTACTATGTACATGTATCCATTCCAAAAGAGGACTGTAAAATGCATTATTGCACTGATAGATATTATACCAATATCTAATACATACTGTGCATGTACACACACATATGTAGGAGAGTAAAATAAAAGATAATAGGAAGTGGGGAGATTTTTTTTAATGGGAAGAGGAAAACAAAAGAGGCAGCAAAAAGGAAATGACAGCTAGAGGATGAAAAAATGAATCAAAGGAGAGAAATTTGCAAATGGGAAGGCGATCAAGAATTAGAAGGAACTGGCAAGGAAAGGAGGGCGAGGGAACCAAAACTTGACCAGTGTTGCATACGTGTACCATTCCCCTGAGTAAATGTATGATAATGTACTGAAAACGTGTACTAAGAAAAACAAACACAAAAAAGAAATCTAACTGTAAAATATACATTGCTACTAAATTACACATCTAACTGCCTGATGTGTTCTTCAAAGTGCATGACAACATTGTCTCCTAGGACCTGGGCTTTTTATGTTTTGTTTTTGTTTTTTTAACCTAAAGAATTAATTTGCTGTAGCATCCCTGACTGCAGCAAATAATTCTTACCCATAAATAAGTGTCATTAGAGCCTTTGAGGTAACTAGTCCCTAAACTTCAGTGTCAGACCATAGCCAGGCTGAGCTCTGTTGATTCAAAAGACATTTTATTCCAAGGACTGGGTCGCAGCAATATGTTTATTGCTATACTTGATGCAGAAAAATTAGTATATTTTCTTCTCTTTTTTTAATGTTTTTGGTACAGGGTCTTACTATGAAGCTCAGGCTCATAGTGATCTTTCTGTTTTCAGCCTCCTCAGTGCTATGATTACAGGTGTGTGCCACCATGCCTGGTCTCTGGCCAGCTTCATGTGCCTGAGGGCAAGTTTGGTGTGGCATTTGGTACCAGGGGAAAAAAATAGTATATTTTCACTGCAATAATGGGACTCATTGTACACAGAAATGTCATAATTCAGTTAGGAAACTGTAACTATGCATAAGCTAGTGTTTCTCAGAAATTTTGGGCCTTGTTGCTTCAGGTAAGCAGAGTTAACCTAGCTTACTCTGCTTACTAATTGTCTCAAATTCCTGGTCTCAGAAAAACCACCTTTTCCAATGTAAGTGGGCTTCAAATTTTTGATCCTCCAAATGTCTAGTTTAGTAGAGATATATTTATTGAAGTTGCTGTGGGTCAAATGATGAATCTGATTCTGGCTGACTTACTAAATAAAAGTGTCAAGCTTCCTAGCAGATACTAGGGAGCCTAGAAAATCAAAGGTGGAGAGTGGCTGGAATTGGGGGGGGGTTCCAGTACATGCAGCAGCTGGAGTTCAGTAACTTTCTCCTTAGTCATTGCTGATGAGTATCCGGGTGCCTCAGCTACGCCACCTGTGCATATTGTCGAATCCCCCTGAAGTTTCATTCCTGGGCAGTTGTTGGATGGGCCATTCTAAGAAGGGCACTCTGCCTTTCCTTGCATGGATCAGTTCTGGGGGTGCAGCTTTCAGTGACCTATTGTTAACCCTAGGTAGGTTGACTCTTTGCCTCCCCATACCCAAGACCAGGAAATTGAGACAATTAGTACCTGCCCTTTCTAACATGTGCCCCCTTTTGTAGGCATTTTATAAGAATTGACTACTTATAAAAGTGTCAGAATGATAGGGTTTTTAGTTTCTCACAGAATTATGTATGTGTTTTTCTCTCCAAAATTCATCAGTTCTAGTTCCACAATGATTTTTTCTACTTTCAGTCTCCACAACTTTGGGAAAAATCAACACTTTCTCAGAGCCTCTGTCTTACAACCTGCCAAACTGGAATAAAGTTGGTAAGTAGGTAAGCAGATATGACGTGGTTGTGTGAGCTCAGAAAACAGCACATTACTTAGCATGATATTGATTAGTAGAGACCTAGTCAATATTGGCTAAAATGCAAGAATAAATAAAATATTGGCTAAATAGTAAAAATTTAATAACATTTTGTTGATAATATCATGCCTTTCAAAGGAAATAGATGAAGTGAACTAACCCCAAAGATCAAACATTTCAGATCTGTTTTGTGTTTTTTCTTTTTGTGGTACCAAGGATTGAACTCAGGACCTTGTGCTTGTCAGGCAAGTGCTTATTCTACTGAGTTATCTCTCTCTCTTGTCCTAAAGATATTTTGATACATGTAAGATCCTAAGAATCACATTCCATCAAACTGATGATGAATATAATAACTTCTTTTGCAAGTACAGCCCTGTTTTCTTCATATCTCATTCATTAAGACTTGTTCATTTCTTTCGTCCAAAGAACATACATTTTAGAACCAAATTGCCTGAGTTTGAGTCTCAATTTAAACTAATGGTGTGATATTGGACAAGTTGTTTAACCTCTCTGAAAGAAACCTTCTGCAACCTCATCTTCAAAGCACAATTATATCAGCACCTAACTCAGAAGGTTTAATAAGGATTAGATGAACTAGTATTTGTTAAACAAAATGATAGTGTTCTGCCCTAGTAAGTGTTATTTGTTAAATACAACAGAATGCAAAGTTATTTGGGGTCAGCAAGTACATGCAGTTAGTTGGCTTCTAGACACTATGTTTTCATAAGGTTTTCATTTAGAGCCGATTTATTCCATTCTGGTGGGTACTCATCTCTTGATCAGTTTTTAGCTCTATGATTTAAAAATCTATGACTGTTGTACCTGAACTATTATATTCATCATCAGCTTGATGGAATATGATTCTTAGGATCTTGTATGTATCATAATACCTTGAAATGCTATGATCATTGGGAACTACTGGAGCCCAGCTGTCCTGGCCCTAGTACAAAGAAATGATACCTACTTGCAATTGGCTTGGAGACTGTGAAAGTCTTGGGGCACAGATGGCAAAAAGGGCTTTGGGAGCCAGCAGATGATACTTGGTAAACAAGCCTTTCAAGATGAGCAGCAGCTGCAGGAGAAAGAGGACATGCCTGGAGCAAGCTGTTTTACATATGAATTGTTGCATTTCTGATCAAGTTTCCCTGAGGCTTACCAGAAGGAGGTTAGAATGTCTCTGTAGATGTTATAAAGAGGAAAAAATGTCTAACAAATACTACCACCTACTTCTTCTTCTTTTTTTTTTTTTTATTTAATGTATTTGGCAAAGCATCTCACTACGCAGCTCAAACTCATAGTGATCCCCATTTCCAGGCTCCCTGGTGCTGAATTACAGGCACATGCCACTATGCCCAGACTAGATTGCTGGCTCAGCTTGCCCCTAGGGGTGGGGCCAGTGTGGCATGCAGGACTGGGGATCAAACCTCAGTCCCTGCACTTGCCAAAGCAGGCACTTAGTCTGCTAAACTATCTTGCCAGCCCTACTACCACCACCTTCTTTTGACATTTCATGCTGAAAGGAAGGGACTGAATAATTTGTGAGCTCTCAGTGTAGATCACAGAAGACTTAAGTAGCCAAAGAATAGCAGTATTAACTTCACACACCTCACTATAAGCCTTTGTCTCATAGTCACTGCTAGTATCTGCCCCAATGTAGCTGTCAAGCCCCAGACAGGCACCTGTTCTCAGTTCAACCTTCTGACCAGAAAGACACAAGTTGGCCTCAGATGCTGTTCAAGACTTCTGAGAAAATCTTTCATTCACTCCACAACCCAGTGAAATCCATCTCCCTTACCAAAACTTAAATGACATGATTTCTTTTCATCTTCTGGGAATTTAATCAGAATTAAAGTTTTCTTTTCCTAATACATGGTAGGCTTCAGCAAAAATATTTTGGTGTGTTCTTTGCAGCTTTGTTTTATTTGTTCAGATTCTGTCTTGTTACCAAAACTATCAGCCTCAACTTAATATTTAATAATTTCATCTCCATTTCTTGAAAGAAGACAAATAGTTTTAGCTTAGATGAGCTGAAAGAATTAGATGTACCCAAAGTAGTGCCTGCATGGATCACATGATATTAAGTTCATGATAAGTAACCAGGTCACATGGCCTTTTGGTGACCTGTAGTCAAGCATTTGGTAGTGGACAATAGGAGTTGTAGGTACCACTGAGAAAGAATTATTTCTACCAAGTTCTCCAATGAACTTAGAAACAACTGGCCAAACCATTGCACTCCAAAAATATTCTATGGCAGCAGTTTCTTGACCAGCTTAATAAAACTCTGCAGGAGAAGATGGGTCTGAAGTCACTAGGGGTTCAGGGATAGAAGGCCAGGAAGAACAATGTTGGGTAGGAAGATAGTGAGACAAAGGGCAAAACCAGTTTAAAACACACAGGGCAAACTAGAACCCACAACACAAACTAGAATGCCTGTCTGTCTCTCATGGTAACCCAGTGATATAGTCCTGCTAGTGTCCCATGCTACTGGAGTTACACATGCATCTGCTTAGGCCATATAAAAGTCTGAAGGCTTGGTGCACTCTGGTGAAACTGTAGATTTATTTGCTGTCCCATTCCAATAAAATGAGTCAGCAACTACAGAAAGGACAAAAAGTGACTTTTTCATGGACCTTCAGAGTTCAAGGTTGCTGTTTCATTTCTCCTTCTAAATCTTATTCAAGTCCCTCAGGTAGGTAGTGCTAACCCAGAGCCAGACCCTGCAAAGGAATCCTGGGAAACATAGTCCTATCTAAGTGGACAGGATATAAAGTCAATACAAGCACAAAAATTATTTCTTAAGTTGCTGCAAATCTGTAGAGGAAATTTTCAGTACTAATTTTCCTACTCAATGGCACTTTTCAAAAATCCTAATCTGACTGAAATTATTATGTTTTATCATTATGATCATCATTTTAGTTGACATTTATTGCACATTGCAATGTGACAGATATTAGCCACTTTGTACTCTTAATTCCTTTAATTTCCTCAATCATCCTATGAGGAAGATCCCATTTTTTCTCATTTTATAGATGAGGAATCTAAGGGAGAAGTTAAGTAGCTTTCTAGGATCACACAGATTCTCAGAGCATGAGCAAGCATCTAAAAGGTCAGATTGGGGCTGGGGAGATAGTTCAGCGGTCTAAGCACCTGCTTGGCAAGCATAACAACCTGGGTTCAATTCCCAGTGCTGCATGCTGTGCCGGCCCAAGGACCATGCATGGTGGCTGGCATCTGAACTGTAAGACCCTGTGTCAAATAAATAAATAAATTTAAAGGGTCAGATGTTGGTGTCCCTTTCCATAAGCACCAATCTGTGATATTCCAAAGTTTAGACACACTCACATGTTTATAGTCCTGGCTGTTCAAAAATGAAAATCATAGAATATTAACTTAATTTTGAAGAAAAAGTAACTTAGGAGGAATATTTGTAGTCAAAAACATCTACATTTACCAGTGACTTTTCTTTTTTCTTTTCTTTTTTTTTTTTTTTTTTTTTTGGTATTTAGTACACGGTGTACACGGTCCACAGAGTCACCTACATAGATTGGACTCATAGTGATCCTCCCGTTTATAGCTTCCCAAGAGCTGGGATTACAGTCACACACCACCATGCCCAATCTCAATTGCTGCCTCATCATGCCCTGGGGACAGGACCAGCACAGTAAGCCTGGGGATTGAATCCCCATTCCTGAATCTGCCTAAGCAAGCACTTTAATCCTCTGAGCTTCTGGCCAGCCCAACCAAGTCACTTCTCAAGTTAGGGCCACCACAGTGTGATTCAAATTCTCAGAAGAACAAAGTACAGTGGTTTTAAAAAGCATTGAGATACAATAAAATTTATATTTAGGTTATACAGGATATGAGAGTAATTCTAAAGTAAATCAGATGATCTGGGTTGTTTCTTTTTCTTTTTCATGTTTTATGTTTCTTACCATACTTACTCATTAATCTTGGTGATAACTTTTCCAAGGATCTCATTAGGGGAATAGACCATAAAAATACAAAATTTAGAAGCTATATAAGATTTAAGAACCTTTCTTTTATTGTTTCCAGTATTTTATTTTTCAAAATTTTATTATTACATATTTGCAGTGTTTAAGGGAGAAGTGGTACTTGCATAGAACACATCTTAATTCTTATTTCATCCCTTCTTTTCTCCTCCTTCCACTCCATCTATCTCTTGGTCTGTATCTCTTTTGCAGAAGATCAAAATCAGGCAGGAGTAATGTGCACCCATATATCCTTCTACTTGTTCCTTCAGCTAATATTTATGAGCACTAGATAGGAAAGTGGCTGTGGCACATGAAAAAGGCTCAGCTTCAACCAAAGGGTTGATCAGGGGAGGTACGGCATTAGGTGAGAGGACATGACATTCCCTTCTAGGAGCAGATGGCAAGGCATGCCAGGTACATAAGAGACAGATCAAGGGGGAGTTTAAATTCCCTTCCCTTCCCTCTGGTATTCATAAAATCTTGCATATGGGAGACTCAGGATGATTTTGATTTATACTAAAGAGCTTTGAGTTTCATTAAAATAATGATCAACGGAGTTATGAGGCCTACATTTTCTTTTTCTGTTTCTCCAATAATTCTCTAGTGATCTTAAACAAGTTACCTCCATTCTTCTCCATGTCATAATTAGATTATCTGAGAAAAGGTCAAAGGCCTCTGATCATAACAGATTTTCTTTCTTGGCCTAGTGGTCTTATATTCTATGACACTCAACCCTTTCATGTAAAGGGAAACAGACCTAGTTCCCTGCTCATAAGACACACTCTTGTGATGTTGACAATGCTTTCCCTGTTGTGCTATGTCTTGAATTCTGTCATATCATTTCTGTCATTTAGGGGTAGTTATGAGTTTAGCCAGGCCCACCATTAATCTGCCATTTTCACTTAAGGTCACCAAGAAAAGTTGGCTTGAACTTCAATAAATTCATGTTCCCTGGAAACAAATTATTATCCACAAGCAGCTGGTAGCCACAACCATGAGTTATAGGTACATTCCCTTCATGCCTGAGTGATACAGATTAATTTTTCAGAGGAAAGCACTGCTAATGAGGTGTTCCTAAAACTGTTCACAACTTTGCAGAAATTAATAAAATGAGAGAAAATGTCATAACTTGACAACTGTTTTTGGGTGCTAGGCTAAAAGCAAATCAATTGGTAGCAATGTGGGTAAAAGAGCAAATAGCTTGACCTACACACATTATAAAAATAAGAACTAGTGAGTGCCTTGGGGTTGATATTATAAAATGAGAAAGCATCCAGGCTCCATCATTTCCATACTAAGATTGAGGATACAAGTACTGATCATTAGATCAATATGTTATATAGAGAATTTCTTCTAATTCTCACAACACACCTGTGATGGGTGCTGTTTCTGTCCCACTCCATAAAGAAGTAGAAACAGCCTTTGATGTGAAAATTTCTTGTCTAAGGGCACACAATGAAGGAGAGAATTAGGATTTGAATCCAAGTCTAGTGTTAGGTCACCCTATCCTCCTTCCAAATCCTCACCCTTTCTAAATGATTTGGTCTCTACTTGTAGAGGGCCAGCACAACCAGCTGAAGAGTTAATCTTGTGCTGAAGAGTTAATGTATGTATACATTGTTCTTGGTCAGGTGAAACAGATTTAGTTTATAAGTACATGCTGAAATCTAGGTTATAAAGAGATGTATTCAGTAAAATTTTATTGAATAAATACCACATCAGAGGCCAGAAACCCAGAAATGCCAACAACATAAAATAACAACAACAAGAATAAGACTATCACTATGCACCACTAGAGATAAGAGTTGAAACTTTAGGGTGAACTGGTGACAATGAGCTGCTGTGTTGCTGTCTTCTCAGAGACAGAACTTTTAAAAATGAAGCTCAAGCTCAGTAGACTAAAGTGCCTGCTTGGGCAAGCTTAGGTAAGTGCCTCAGGAACCATGGTTCAATCCCCAGTACCATATGCTACACCAGCCCTCCCCCCCCAAGGTAGACCGAGCCCTCCAGACCCTGGGCTTGGTGGCACATGTCTGTAATCCCAGTGCTGGGGAGGCTGAAAGCAGGAGAATCAGCACAACTCCAAGCTGTGTATGAGATCCTGTAACAATCAAATACACTTAAAAAGAAGAAAGAGAAGAATAAAGAGGAGGAGGAGAATAAAGAAGAGGAGGAGAAGGGCGAGAAGGAGGAGGAGGAGGAAAGAAATGAAGCTCAAAATACAGAAGGAGCCCATTAATAGGGTGGGAGGAGGGGAAGGAAGGAAAAGTGTTTGTGATAAAATCTCAGGAAGTTATGGCAAATGTGAGAATGTCTGAGTCCACTGCCCTGTCTCTTAAGAGTCCATATTAGGAATGCTTACCTTCTCTTTAACAAGCAGGGCGGACACCAAGTCCCTTGATAGTGTGATTGGAATTAGCAATGCTGAAATGAGAGACCCTGGGGCCTTGCTGTGCCATAAAATGAATCAAGCATGGAAGACAGCGTTCCCATCACTCTATTGGGAATCAAAGTTCACTCTGGCCCAGACTATGTGGGCAGTCATAACTTTTTGAGAGTTGAAATGAAAGGATCATTGAGAATTTAACATTCTATTCAGAATGATATCACAGCAACTGAATATTTGGAGCCCAAAAGAAGCTTCTAGAAAACAACAACCTGATAAAAATTAATATCTTTTTCAATAATAACACTTGATTCAAATAGTCTCAGTTCTTCAATTAAAAGGCACAGCTTGCACCTAAAAGCAAAAACATCTATATTCTGTCTGAAAGAAACACAACTAATTTGAAGAATTAGACACACAAGAGGTGGATTTCTTCTAATTCCGTGATGGTGCTGAAAATGAAAGAATGAAAATGAAAGAATGGAAAACAATACTCCAGAAGCTACAATCAGAAAACAAGTAGGAGTAGCTATATTCATATCTGGCAAGGTTGACTTCAAAACAAAACTGGTCATCAGAGACAAAGAGGGCCACTCCTTATTCATGAAGAATTCGTCACTAAGTAATAATTGTGAAAAGATACAAACTAAATGTGAGCACATACACTTTTGTGAAATACATGCTAATTGACATCAGAGGAAAAATACTAAATATAATTGTAGTGCTATTAAATATAATTATATTGTGAAACTTCAACATTTTATTGACACAAGTATGTTAACTGGAAATAAAATCAATAAATAATCACCAGAATTAACACTGTAGAACAAATGTACTTATAGCTATAAACGTTCACCTAGCATAAGCAGAATACACTTTCTTTTCAGCATCCTTGACATTTTCTCCTAAGTAGAGCACAAAACAACCCTAAATAAATACAAAAAGAAAGAAACAAGAAATAATCTCATCCACACTACCAGGTTACTATAGAATGAGACTGCAAACAGTGAGACTAAACACAAGAAAACCAACAAACAGCAAACTATACTAATGGACTTTGAATGATATATTTTTATTTATTTTTTAAAGAATAAAAAATAACTGTCTGGGTGTGGTAGCATCTGCCTGTAATCCCACTGCTGGGAAGGCTGAAAACAGAAGGATCATTATGAGTCTGAGTTGTGTAGTGAGACCTGCACACACAAATAATAATAATACAAAATAATGATAGAAAATGGTGTTGGGAACAATACAAAATTTCACTAAATAAAGTAATAGGAATTCAATAATGGTTGCTGTATTGCATGATGTTATCCTCAAATTAGTTGTTCAGGCTACCAGATATAAATGTGCAAGGTTGGTTTAAAGAAAAAAACAAAACAAAACAATGAAAAAGTGTAAGAAATTCAATTGAAACAAAAAAATAAGAACAAAAAGATGGAGATAATGATAAATGAAAGAAGGGGAAAAGATATATTTAGGTATATATACAGAATAGTTTAACTAATTGTACCACAAATTTCTGCTGGTCTTTTGAAAGGGGCAGTTACTGATAAATTCTTAAAGCAATCAATAGGTCACTGAAGAAATCAGATGAGAAAGTAAAACCCTAGAACTAATTGATAAGGGAAACACTAAATATCAAAATCTATACAGTGCAATGAGATGGGTTCTAATTGTAATTTCATAGCCATGAATGCCTATACTAGAGAAATAGCCCAAATCAGTAGAATGAAGATACTAATGAGGAAGGTTGTAGGAAAACAGAAGTGAACCAAACCCAAAACCAGGAAAAGGAAAGAAAAGAAAATAAAGATTGGAGATGAAATTTAAACTAAAAATACAATGAATATAAGACTAAAAAACAGAATGAGACTAAAATACAAAATGATCAGTGGATCAGAGTTGATTCTCTAAAAAGATAAACAACATTGATATGTCCTTAGCAAAAGCAAAAGAGCAAAGGCCCAAGTTTGTAAAATTGGATATAAAAGGATAAAATTAAAATAGAATTGAAATCCAGAGAATTATTAGAAATTAATTTCAAATGTCATATTCTAAGAAATTGGAGACTCTAGAATAAATATGTAAGTTCCTAGAAGCCCAGGACCAACCCAAATTGAACGAATGAAATATACAAGATCCACAGTGTCTCCCACCCCACTGAAGAAGGGAAAGCTGGGTCTTCTAAGGGCTCCACTCTTTCCTTATACATCAATGTCCAAATTGCAAGTCCCCTCATGTCAGATAAGCTGGTATTGGTGATTGTTCCTTTTTTTAGGGGGAGCAGCCCCTCCAAAAAACACAAAATACAAACAGTAAAAAAAAATTCAGCATCATTGGTCATTCAAGAAATGCAAATGAAAATATTGCTGAGATTCCATCTCACCTCAGAAAAAAATGGCTATCATCAAAAAAAAAAAAAAAACATTCAATAAACAGGTTGGTGGGGCTGTGGAGGAAAAGAAACCCTTCTCCACTGTTGGTTGGGAGCATAGCCTGGTGCAACTGCTATGGAACTTAGTGTGGCGAGTCCTCAAAAAACTAGGATTGGAGGTCTCATCCCGCCCAGCTATTTCCCTTCTAGGTATTTTTCAAGAACTGAAAATGTCAAAGAACAGTGATATATGTGTACCCATGTTTATAGCAGCACAATATGTCACAGATGAATCTTGGAAACAACCGAAATGCTCACCAATGGATAAAAATATGTGATATTTTTATACAATGCTCACCAATGGATAAAAATATGTGATATTTTTATACAATGCAGTATGACACAGCTATGGAGGAATATAAAATTGAGGAATTTTTAGGTAAATGGATGCATCTAGAGACCATACTTATAAACAAAATAAAATAAGACTCACATGTGTAAACATCATACTATCTTCCTAGTGTGAGAAACTGAAAGAGTAAAAAAAAATCTGAAAGTGTACAATAGATACTGTGAAAGGGAAAGAAACTGCTCAAAAGGAAAGAACAACTGGAATGCAGGAAAGAAGGACAAAGGGAAGGGAAAATTACATACACAGTTACAAAATGGCTAAGATAATTGCACTATTAACTCCTATTAATTCATTGAAAGGAACAACCAGTGATTGTATCATCTGATTGATTTTGCATGCCTATATACTGAGCAACTACTTTGAAAGTAACAATATGAAATATAATAACCATCATCTTGTTTTGAAACCCTGCATCATTTTTGCTGCATTTTTCTCTTTAAAATAAAAAAATCCAAACAGATCAAGAATGATTAATGTGGTTACAGTAGAAGTTAAAAATGGTACCAAGTACGAAAAGCCCAGGACCAAATGGATTTACTGCTGAAATCTACCAGACCTCAAGAGAAGAACTAATACTATGGCTCTCTAAACTTTTCCAGGTTAATATAAAGGGAATGTATTCTCCAAATTCATCCTATGAAGACAGAATTGCCCTGATATCAAAGATAGTTAAGGACTATTTTCCAGTAAAGGAAAATGATATGCCATTCCTTGATGAGCACAGATATAAAAATACTGAAGAAGATCCTTCAAATTTAATGCAACAATATATTAAGAAGATCATCCATCATGATCTAGCTGATTGTATGGCTGGTTCAACACAATATGGCTCATGAATAGAATCAAGGATTTTAAAAAATTACACATTCATCTGAAAAAACCTTCAGAAAATTCAACACTATTTGGTTATATTTTTTTAAAAGCTTGATTAAAAAATAAATACAGAAGTACCTTTTCTTAAAATTATAAATGCCATATATGACAAATGCATACCCAACATCAGAAGAAAACTGAAAGAATTCCCTTCATGCTCACTACTGTTCAATATAATTGAAACTTCAGCCAGAAGTAAGGAATACAAGGAATATGAGTATGAAAGAAAGTGATCAAAGTATCCCTATTTACAGATAACATGATACTTTGACTCCCCACCCCCTAAAGAAAGAAAGAAAACTCTACTGGAAGACTTTTAGAACTAAAAAGCAAACTCAGCAAAGTGGCAGAAAATATCAAAATCAGCACACATTAATTAATGGCATTCCTGTACACTAATAATGAACCCACTGAGAAAGAAATTAGGTAATAAATTGTATTTACAGTGAATTTCAAAAGTTTTTTAAGTATTTAAGAATCAACATTAACCTAACCAAGTTGTTTAAAGGCCTCTACAAGGAAAATTACAGAACACTGAATAAAGATTGTAAAGGACTTTAGAAAATGAAAAACAATTTCTTTGCTCATGGAGCAGAAGAACTAATATCATAAAAATGACCATATTGCCAAAAATCACTAACAGATTGAGTGTAATCCCTATTAAAATATCAACAATATTCTTCACAGAACTAAAGACAAAACCTAAATTCAATGTGGAATCAGAAAAACCCAGGATAGCCAAAGCAATCCTGAACAAAAAGAACCATGCTGGCAGCATTAGTATACCAGACTTCAAATTATGGTGTAAAATCACAGGCACAAAAATGGAGCTTTAGACCACTGGAATAGAATAAAGGATATACAAACAAACCTATGAACCTACAGCCAAAAACATATGCTAAGAAATAGTCTCTGTTAACAGACTGTTTCAAAAAAAAGCCACATGCAGAAAATTGAAACTAGATTCCTATGTCTAAAATCAAATCAAAATAGATCAAAGACATACATAACAACAGAAACAGAAACATTGACACTGCTGAAAGACAACACAGGCAAAACACTTCACCTGCATAGGACTCTAAAAGCACCAAATCAGTATCAAAAATCAGCAGATGAGACTCTATCAAATTAAAAAGCTCCCACACTGCAAAGAAAACAATAAACACAATGAAGAGAAAACCCACTGAATGGGAGAAAATAACTGCAACTCTTCTGATGGAGATTAATATCTTGAACATATAAAGAAAAAATAGCTCCCATAAATAATAAACCCAATTAAAATGTTGGTAAATGGACTGAATAAAATAAATAAAACAAAATAAAACAATATTTTGTTTTGTTTTGTTTTTTTTTTTTTTTTTTGCAGTATCAGGACCCTGCGCTTGCCAGGCAAGAGCTTATTCTACTGAGCTATCTCCCCAGAGAATAAGCTACTTTTCAAAAGATCAAATGTTCAAAACATACATGAAAAATGTTCAGCATCTCTAGTCATCAGAGAAGTGCAAATGGAAACTACACTGATATTATACATTTGGATAACTGTACTGTGGATTTCTGCTTGTCTCTGGAAAGGAACAGTTAATGCTTTTTTTTTTTCATTTTTCTCCTTTGCCTCTCTTCTTAATCTCTCATAGCTTTTTTCCTTCTTTCCTTTCTTTTTCCAATTTTGCATGCATATATGTGGTAATCTGAACAAGTAATTTGAAGACAACACTGTGCAATACAACAAATACTGTCAAATTTATATTATTTTGTTTAGTGCAATTCTGTACCATTGTTTTTTCCTTTTTTATTACTATTTTGTATTATCTTTTAAAAATAAAAATTAAAAATAAATATCATTAGAAAACATAAAACAATTCTAGTAGAATGTAGGAAAAAGGGAAACCTTCTACATTGTTGGTAGAAATGCAAATCAATACAGCCATTTTGCAGGCATAGATCTGGTAACCTAAACAACTAATCTGAAAATAACATCATACAGCACAGCAATCATTGCTGAATTCCTATTACTTTGTTCAAAGAAATTTTATATCATCTTCAATTTTTTTAATTTTTTAAAATTTATTTATTGGGCACAGAGTCTCACTGTGCAACTCAGACTCATAGCGATCCTCCTCTTTCGGCCTCCCGGCACTGAGATTCTAAGTGTGTACCATCGCACCCAGTTGCGGTGCCCAGTACAGCACTTGGCATGACATGCAGTCCTTGGGTCCTTATGCTTGCCGGGCAGGTGCTGAGGCTGCTGAGCCATCTCTGCAGCCCTAATTTATTTTTTTTTAATATTGCATATTCTTTAAAAAATGGTATGGAAAGTTCTCAAAAGCATAAATGTAAAAGTTCCATTTGATCCAGTTATACCACTCCTGGACATATTATTGAAAAAATTAAGAAAAGTATACTATAGTGATACATGCATGCCCATGTTTATAGTAGTACAACTCACTATAGTTAAATTGTAGAAATAATCTATATGCCTATCAATAAATAAATGGGTAAACAAAATGTGATATACATAGATACATATGTGTGTGTGTATATATATATATATATATATATATACATATATATATCTATGACTATCACTAAATCATAAAGAAAAATGAAATCTTGTCATTTTCAGGAAAATGGAGGTGACTGGAAACTACCATATTAAGTAAAATTAGCCAGACTCAGAATGTTAACTATTGCTTGTTTTGTCTCATGTGAGAAACCTAAAAAAACAAAAATGAAAAGAAAGACATACATACATAAATGAAATAAAGATAACAGAACATAGATTCTTAGAAATGGGGAACAGGCTCAGAAGGAGGGGAGTAACAGGATTGATACTGACTAAGATATATTAATGCATATACCAGCTTCCTCAAACAAAGCCGATTATTACATAATATTAATATGCACTGATAAAATATAATTTAAAAATGCAGTTTCTAGAACTCCACCCCAGCTTCCCTAAGCTGGAATCAGGATCCTCTGAAAAGCCATCAGTTCCACCAGCAGAGATGTGTTGAGCCA
>PVKA01035110.1:0-22900 GCA_004027165.1 Ctenomys sociabilis
CTTTACTGCAAGGTTTCAGTTACATGGTAATTCTGATACATACTCTCTCCCTCTCCTTAAAAGGCACATATCCTCACATATCCTCTGATTTTCAACATCATTGAAGATTATTATAACTCCACTTCGTAATATACTGTAAATTTTATTATAAAGCACCAATTCCTTGGCTCCTCAGAACAATCTTAGGCTGAGAGTGCCCTATACTTCTTACTCTTTCAGTAATGTGAGAGGAGACCTAATGAAGCTCTTTATGCAAATGTTCCAGTTATCAGGTAAAACCTTCACATAGAAAATCTGTCACATGTTGTAAAATTTCTTTATGTTATCAAATACTAATGACGACTCAGAACCACAGAGGATCTTTGAAATCCTTCATAAAAACTGTATTCCACCCCAATATCAGAGGCCTTAGAAATTCCACCACTCTGAAGACTCGGGTTTGTAATTAGCACTGTACAGGCTTTTCTGCCCTCTGAAACCATAATGTTAATTACAAAAATTACACTGTGTTTAAAAGTGCAATTAAGAGACTCCACTGCACAAAGGGAATCTTGGAACCTCTTTTCACACTTTGAAGCCAGGTCATAATGTAGCCCATAAAAGGGAGGCCAAGGCTCATTCCCTTTTAAAGGCTTCAGAAGACCAGAGAGGCAAACTCAGCGAGAACAAGCTCTACTGAGCTCCACAGTGCTCTCCATGGATAATGTTCTACCTGAAGCAAGGGACGAGGCACAGGAGAAGAGGAACTGAAAAACGATGGCTGCTTGACACTTTTCTTGGCTGCTGCCAACATCCGCACCCAGCTTGGGGTCACTCTGGGCCAATTCTAGAGTTATTAGCTTGGTTCTGGTGCCTAGGAGCTCTCAAAGTGGGACACATAGACATGTCACAAAACTAGTGTGGCTGGGGATTTCCCATCTAGTTTTGTACTGGTTGAATGCAATACTATTAAGACTTATTGATAGCTCAGTGGCTTAAGTGCCTGCCTGGCACATGCAAGGTCATGAGTTCAATCCCTGTTATAAACATGCACGCACACACACACACACACACACACACACACACACACTTACCTTAGGAAAGAGCTCCACTTGCTACCCCAAACTTTCAAGAGGTTCTCAGAGAACAAATTATAGAATTACCTGCTCATATATCACACTATTTGGTAACCTCATGGTAGGGCTCAGGCTATGCTGTCAGGGGAAGAGTGCTTATGGTTAGGAGCGCAGGCTGCGTAGGTTAGGGAGCAGCACACTCGAGCAAGGAAGGCAAGCCTTGGCTCCGGGTCTGCACTCTGCAGCTGTGTGACATTTAGTAGAGATTTAAATTTCAAAGCCTCAGTTTTCCCACCAGGCTAGTGAAAATAAGGCAGATCTTGAAGAGGATCAAAATCAGATTATCTGGAATAAAGTATTGGAAATAAAACTTCTCCAAAGTCTGTGAAATAGTCAGCACGTACAATGTAATATTACTTTAGATGTGCCCTGGGTAAGCATTATGAAAACACTGGTCAATCTTCAGGAAGTTGTTTTTCTCCCCAGTGTCACTGATTAAATTGTCCCCTCCCTTTCATATAGTGAAATCCCAATCCCCAGCACTTCAGAATGTGACCATATTTGGAGATCAGATCTTTCAGATCCAATTAATTAAGATGAGCTCATTGGGGGCCCTAGAAAATATGACTTAAAAAAGGACACATTAAATGCAGAGCCAGCTACATGCAAAAGGAAGCCAGAGTGAAGGGGCAAGGAGAAGAGAGCGAGGTAGGAGGCTAGGAGAGGGTCCTCTCCCGTGCGCAGGAGAAGCCCATCCTGCCTCTGCAGCCACATCTCACACTTCAGCCCCTGAGCCTCAGGCAATGCCTTTATGCTGTCTACCAGGAAACTAATTCACACTGACTCTGTCTCTCTATCTCTCTCTTCTCTTTTCTCTCTCCGTATCTCTTTTCTGTCTTTCTCAGGCTATATCCTGAATCCTTTCTGAAAATTTTTACTTTCAAGACAGAGTTTTACTAAGTTGCTACGCTACTCAAGCTGGTGGTTCTCCTGCCTCAGCTTCTGAGAGTGCTGAAATCATAAACATGAGTCACCTTGTCAGTTCAGGGTCTCTTTCTTGGAGTTATTATTTTTTTTCTGGAAACTTTAGCATATTTTACTTCACTTTCAGAAAATAAACACCCATGAGCCCATATGCTCCTCTCGACCATTCTCTATTCACCACAGCCAGTCTTTTTAGCATCGTTCTTTCCCACTTTTTTTGTGCTCATAATATTTTTATGCTTCCTTTTAACTTTCCTTAGGATACATTTCATGTACTGAATTACCACTAAGATACATTATTCTAAGGCCTGAATCAAGAAGCAGCATTAATCTGTGCATCTAAGAAACTTTTCTGCATTCTCAAGGTTTGGATTTTGGGGGCATTAAAAGATAGGAAATGGAGAAATTCACATTCACATGAGCTTTTCTTGTTTTTTGTTTTTGAGAATCAAAGAGTGGAACAAGAAAGTTAAAAAGTCTCAGAAGGAGGTCAAAAGATCCTGGAAAGTCTAGAAGGACAGTTCATAGCTGGTTTCTGGAGAACAGAAGTGGTGTTAGGTCTACCACTGCTCTAGCATCTCAGGTGACAATGACAGTTACTGCAGAGAGAAATCTTTATTTAGGAGATAAAATTTTCAAAAATCCTGAGAAGCATCATAACATCTTGTTCAAATCTTTCTGACTCCCTGCCTCCTTTTCTTTCTGTCTCTGTCTCTGTCTCCCTGTCTTCCTGTCTCTCTGTTTCTATCTCTCTGTCTCTATCTCTATTTCCCTGTCTCTCTGTCTCTATCTCTGTATTTGTTTCCCTGTTTCTTCTCTGTTTCTGTCTCTGTCTCCTTCTTTCTCTGTCTCCATCTCCCTCTCTGTCTCTGTCTCCCTGTCTCTCTGTCTCCCTATCTCCCTGTCTCCCTGTCTCTGTCTCCTTGTCTCCCTCTTTCTCTGTCTCTATCTCTGTCTCTGGCTCCATCTCCCTCTCTCTCAGTCTCTCTGTCTCTGTCTTCCTGTCTGTCCTATCTCTGTCTCTTTCTCTCTCTCTCTCTGTTTCTGATCACACATAATCATTCCATGCACATATATATGTATCCATGCTAAATCTAAAACGAAGGATTTTACATCTCAGATTTGTATTCTGTAGATTTTTTTATAGTTTTGCAAAATATGCAAAAATGCCTTTTTCAGGTATCTGCAGCATCTAATTTTCACCAGGAGAGGTTTTGATTCCCTTTTTCCTGCAGATCTGGACATGTCAACCACCATCGTTTTGTACTCGTGAGACCCTATGTAGTCTCCGGACTGGGGCACTTACTTAATCCTTCCTTCCATTTACAAATAAGTTTCTTGTGAAGTTTAATGTGAAAACTCCCAGCACTGCCCAATAAATTACCAACCTGACCTGTTGTAGCAATTGTGAAGGTTGGTACTGAAGCTGACTTAGGGAAGGGGGGAGCCCCGCCCTCACTGTGGCCCTAGTCCCCAAACTCCTGCACAGTATGCTGCCCATTGGCTTGGGCTATTTGGCCTGTGTGTCTGGAAAAATTCACTTCCTCCTCCTTCATCTTCTACCTGCCCGACTCATTACAGAACCAGACAGTTTACATATGTGATCCTTCCTATTTAGAAAATTAATGGTGTTTTCTGGCTCCAAATCACAGCTTGTGGTGCTCTGCAGGCGATGAAAAACTTGGCCAGCTTCAGCAGCAAGGCAGCCATTAGAAAATTAACCCTTGGTGACCGAGGAGCAAAGGTAGGCGAGCAGGGTCCCGGAGACGTGGCAGGCTGCAGCTTTCAGGTGTCGATACATATGTTAGCCGTGTAGGAACAGCACACACGGGGCCCCCTGAGAGCGCCCGGCTAGCATGTTTGTGGTTGGCCACTGCAGGGAGGGCACAGACAGAACTCTTGGCAGCCAGAGCAACCAATATGCCACACGTTTTATGAGAGCTCAAGAGGAAGCCCAGAGCCCAGCTTTGGAATGCCAGCCATCGCTGTCTTGGCTCCACCTGA
Organism: Ctenomys sociabilis; assembly: GCA_004027165.1. Taxonomy (NCBI): domain Eukaryota; kingdom Metazoa; phylum Chordata; class Mammalia; order Rodentia; family Ctenomyidae; genus Ctenomys; species Ctenomys sociabilis. The sequence continues at coordinate 4,044 of PVKA01035110.1, forward strand.
TTAAAAGATGCGCCATTCATCGTGGGCCCTGCGCGCCTCCATCTCACACCTCCCGCGCTGCCTGCCTCAGGGAGTGGCTGACCTCAGAAGGAGGGAGCGTGAAAGTCAGGGTGGGAGGGAGCTTGAAAGCGAACAACTGCATGCTAACTTCAGTCTCCTCTGCTTGCTTTCTTTGTGGGTTCCCTGTCCCCTGCTTGCACCTGGGAGCCAGAAGGAGCTATTTTCACGCGTAGTTTTGAAACCTTCTTTTGTGAGTGTGTGTGTGTGTGTGTGTTTGTGTGTGTGTTAGGGATCAAGGGTCAGGGAGAGAGGCCTGGCAAGCATCAAGACTGACTTAGGAAGTCTGCTTTCCTGAGGGCAGTGCTGTTGGGATCACTGTTAGAGTTTTGTCTTCTCACAGGAAATATGTGAGATGAGCTGACGGTTTATCTCTGGTCTGGAATTTTCCCCTGTAAGTATAAAAATAAGTTTCCCAGCCCTGTTGCAATAAAATTAGCATCGCTGTCCCCCCCCCCCCCCGAATCCACTGCATGGATGTGTGATTTTTTGTTTTTATCGCTTTAGTTGATGTGGTCAAGGCCCCAGGTCCTGAGCAGTCACGGTTCCCTGCGCCAACCTCAGAGGGGAGAAGCGAGGCAGCCTGCAGGCTTGGAGGGGAGGCCGGCAGACCTAGGGGCTCCCTGTGCCTCTCCTGCACACCTAGGGTGCAGTCCTGAGGTTGATTTGTATTTTTAGGCTCCTGGTAGAAGAAAACACAGCTGCTTATTTTACTGCTTCTGAACAGTTGCTCCGTGGTATTCAGTGAAATCAGGCTATATTCATCTCTAACATTGTGTAACACTAGCTTTAATACAAACAGGGGTAAATAACAGTGGCACATTAATTACTCCTTTCTAGTTTACTCTGACAAAAATGTACTAAAATGAAGACTAATATAATTATAGATGATGCATTTTCAATTAGCCTTTGTTAATACTATTAATAAGATTAATAATATATACTAAAAATGTCAATATGCTTATCTAAATAATTTTTTTAAATCACCCTTTCAAGTCCCAGCATCAAACATTAAGGCTCAGCATCTTAATTACATGTGCTCATCAACCAAGTTAAATGCAGAACATCCTTCAAGAGAAGCAGAGGCAGTAGGAGGCAAGCTCCAGGACCGCCGTGTGCCTGACTTCCCTGGCCCGGTCCTGTTTCTCTGTAAATCATCAGCATTTGTGGAGATCACAGCCAACTCAGCTGGGGCTCTGCAAAGTCCCTTATGCAAGGGCTTCTCAGGGCACAGTGTAACACACACACACATACACACACATACACACACACACACACACACACACACAAATGACCCCTTTCTGAACTGAATGATAAAATGTGGCTTTTTTTTTCCTTTATAATTTTAATAATATACAGCCCAACAGTGACTGGTGTTAATGTATAGAATTAATTGCTCCAGAGAGACATTTCTTCTGAAAAAGCAATAATAGCTGGATTCTCCTTGAGAATGTGAAAACCCTCTGGTATACTAATAAAATGAAAAAGGTTCACAAAATAATATCCTAAATAATTGGGTTCCTCGTACCAAAGGACCCCATGTCGTTTCTCTTAAGCGATCTAAAAAATGATGATTATTCCTTTGGACTTAATAAAACATAATTGAAAAATATCAGTGAGGATAACATAGAACAATTATATCCATGTCCCCTTAATATATTTAAAGGTGAAATTTTTAACACCCTTTTAATATTAAGGAGAAAAGAAGTTTTGCAAGTAAATCATGATATTTACTTGGCTGATAACGTATTGGTGGTTTGCCCAGTCTCCTCGCTTCCCTTCTCACTGTGAATGTGTGTTTGCTTGTGTGTGTGTGTGTGTGTGTGTGTGAGTGTGAGTATGTATGTGTGTGATACATACTTGATCATCAAAACTTTTCAACAGCTCCAGTTTGTAAATCCAGCAGATTCTTCCTTCTTCGAGACTGGGAAACTGCATGTGCGTACTGTGCTGTATTCATAATCAAATTAGTGTCTTTTGAAGAGATTGTGTGTGTGTATGTGTGTGTCTAAGGGGGCTGGGGGGCACAAAACTGTTCTTGTGCTCACATGGGTGTTTTGATCCCAGTAGCTTTCCTTTCTTTCCCTGTTCAAACATAAAGGCTTACCCAGACTGAAACGCTCACTCTTCTTTTTTCCTACTCATCTTAACCTGTTTATTTACTCTTTTTTTTCTAAAAAACAAACAAACAGAAAGAAAGCAGTGGCTGGAAATGAGCATATCTTCCACAAAGAAAGAAGAGGTACAGAGAGTTGTTGGGGGAAATGCAAAGGGGACCGCGGACAGAGCAGGGGATGCACGAGCGACAGGATGCTGAAGATAGTTGTCCCAGCTACGAGATAAAAGCTACATTACATGAAATTAATGGAGGCTGTCTGCCACATACATGAATCACTGTTTCAACACTAAGAAACCAGCACAAAAGAATAAAGAAATCTGAGTACTAACTACATCTTCAAAGGTCTCCTATTTACCCAGCTATACCCGGTACTGACACAAGTGGGGGAAAATATAAGAAAAAAGCACTGCTGTGATCGAATGAATGCAACCATATGAGCTATATTGGAGCCGTATGCATCCTATTTAGCTGATATCAAACACAGTTTAATGAAAGTTAAATAGTTTCTGAGGAGTGCATGAGCTGGAACAGATTAGATTCCACTGAGGGGTCTCTCGGCATATTGTTGCTCACGTGTATTCCCTGCTCAGGGCTGCTACAATTCCAGCACTCCATTAGCAATACACAAAAGACTTATGCAGATAGCAGGCATAAGCTCCCACCGCCATGTTGGGAAATAAAAACGCACACACCGACACACGCACACACGGAGGAAGGTTTTGTTCAATGTGTTCATCTCAAAATAGATCTCTGTAACTCAGAACTGATAAGGGCATTCATGGAAAGGAGGTAGCTGCCTGTATTTGAAGAGACAGAAATACATAAACTGCCTCAAAGAGAAGAAACTGCATCAGGCACGTAATGAGAGTTTGAGCTTCCAGAGGATAAGGATGGGGGTGAATGTGATGCCCTTTTGATCCGCAAGCTGCATCCGGCCTGAAGGTGTTACAGCTACGGAGTTACAGAGGTGCAGCCTTGTGCAGAGCCTGGCATGCAGCATTCCTGGAGCAGCAGCTCATTTATACAATGTACAATTCCTTCCAGAAATACTGCTGAACAGCCTGTCCATTTATTCACATGCCTGTCTCAGAAACTGACATGAACTGCAATTAATAATTTCATTACTTGGCAAAGAATTTTTTTAACTTCTCCACAATTAAGCCATCTATGTGTTCTTCTCTTTTCTTTTGTCCAGGCACCCTTTGGTCTGTCTTCACTCTGTGGACTCTACCTGGATGGAAGCAGTGGTGTGTTAATTTAAATACACACAGAGATCTTTCTATAAGAGTGATCACAGTGCCTAGGTGCTACTATGTGCTCCTTTTACATGAAAGGCCAAAGAAATTCCTTAGAACCTCAGCAATATTCACTTTTTGCACTCTTCTGTAATTATCGTCAAACTTTCTTGAACTCTTACCCTCTGCCAGCATTTCCCTTGGCCTGGGCTGATGACAGGTGAATCAGACTTGCACTCTTCATCCTGAGAAATCAGTTCAAAATGAAGCTTCCCACTTGGGGCAATTGGGCACTGCTTCCACCCCAAGAATAAGTGACAGTGTCTGGGGACCTTCACTTCTGGTTGTCCCACCCAGGAGAATGCTACTGGTGTTTAGTGGCTACAGGCCAGTGTCTTTTGAAGGTCTGTTTTCTAGATTCAACCAAAGGAAGGTAAATCAGGGATTGCAGGATACATCCAACCTATATTCTTTTTAGCCACAGGAAAACATTAATACTTTTCAAACCTTTTCAGAAAGCATTAAGTTTTCTCAGTCCTCCCTTCTGTGCCTTTCTATTATTGTTCTCAGGATAAAAATGGCCTGCATTGTGGAACCACATGTCTGTTGAGGGTAACCTATCACATGAACTAAGGCAACTGGCTTGATTGCTCCATCTTTGCACTCACTAATCTGAATAGGTGTGGATGCCATGCAGACGGCATGCTGCTTGCGCTGGCCAAGCAGGCCATCACTGAACCTGCTGTCCCTGATGCTGCACGCATCGTGTCAGAGGTGCATGCGGGCCACAAGCTCCTTCCCTCTCCCGGCAGCGAGATGGGGCTGCTGTCCTGCTTGGCAGCACCAGTTGGCCCACAACACCTGCCAAATATCAGTAGGTGTATTCTTCAGGTCCTCCTTCCTGGATCTGTGCTCCTCAGATAATTGGGAACAGCATGTCACTGTAGCTAAAAGCTGAAACATAATTTATAATGGACTGATGGTAAAGTTTATCTACTATGACTAGCAATCATAATATAGTAATGGTAATGTCAGCCCTAATAAGAAGGAGCTAATTGCAGGGAAAACAATTTCCTTAAGAAATCTTATATAGCTAAGAAAATAAGACAAGCAGTTGGCACCACATGTACTAATTTAGTTAGCACCGTGAACCCAAGGAACGGCATGTCCTGAAATGATTGACTGACCTAGGAAATAATTCACACAGAGACTAGCTGGTTGAGCACGGCTCCCAGACCACTGTCACCTGTGACACGAGACCCTTGGCAGTGGTGCCGAGGTGCTGCTGCACCAACAGCCCACAGCAATTATTTCCTAGGCCCAGGCTTGGCACGTGTTCCTGAACATGAGCGTCTGCTGGCCTGAAGCAAATGAGGAGAGCGTGCTGGAAGGAAGGGGCATGGCAGGTTGTGTTTTTGATACAGAGCATCGATGTATGGCTGAACTGGGACTCCGTTCTTGCAGCCTGGCACGGCGTGGGCAACATTCTGGAGATGGTTCTAACGGTGGCTGTGAAGATTTCAGTATTGCAAGAATCTTGCAACAGTTTCTCTTTAACCTGCAGGTGGCATTAGTAGTAAAAATGTATTTCCTATCCTGTTTTTGAGAAAATATTCAGCAATGAAGTGAGGGAAACAGTAAAGGGCTTCACAGCATGACTCAATTAGAGGAGCAAGCCCGATTCATTGCAGATGGCTTTTTGCTATGTTTAATAATCCAGGGAACTCAATGATCCAAATCCAGAAATAGTAAACTACAATCCTTATAGGAATTGAAAAATCTGGGGAAGTTTTTTCTTTCTTTCGAGTTTGGAATACAAACACGTGTCTATATGTACACATACACACATGTCTTTGTGATTCTGTTTCCATGTGGGAGGCCAAGAATTGCAGCACTGGGGGCAAACTTGATTCTTTACTTACAGAGCAAGAACTGAGACTTATCAGAGTGTTTTTGAAACTCTGTGCATCCAACCCCTGAGGAGTCTGTGTCACTGATGCTGCCCTATGTCTAGTCCAGAGAGACTGTGCCCTGCTGGCATATCTGTTCCACAGTCACAGGGCTTGCCTTTTACTTTCTGGGGCACCTAAACTTACCATGTTGGCCAGGCATGTCCTTGCACTGGCTGTGGGCAAGCACCAGGATGAGAGCCAAGCAGCTAGAGTCTCCTCTCCCAGCTCTCCAGAGACCTGCCAACGTGATGCATTCTACTAAAGAATGGGAAAGTAAAAGAATTTCCTTTAGAAAGCATCCGAGACATTACAAACACAGGAAAACCCAGAGAATATCAATAAAATGTGTTGGAATTGGCCTCTGTGATCTTATTCTGCATTAACAAGAGCAATGTATGGTTATTTTCAATTTACTTAGACAAAATACCAGACACCTGCAAAGTAAAGGAGGAAAGGTTTATTTTGGTCAATATTTCAGCCCATCCACTTGGCTGGCTCCAAGGCAGGGTGACATGGCACAGAAGGAACTCCTCATGACTTGGTGGAAGAGGAGGGGGAAAGCGTGTGAGAGAGAAAGAGAGAGATCAAGGGAGAGGGAAGGACATGCACCCTCCAGGCCAGTGCATGCTAGTCTGGTGCACTAATCCATAGCATCGCATGCCCATGATGTAGCCCCCTCCCCAAACAACTCACCTGTGCATGAATGAGACTTTAAGGGGCATTTAAAACACAAACAATGGCAAGCAGGATGGCTCCGAAAGGTGAAAATAAGAAGCAGAGTGGCTTAACTTCTGCGTGCACGCACTCCCTAGAAAGGCCTTTGGGAAAACATGGCCTGTGAAGAGGCTGCAAAGCAAGGGCAACCACTGACTGGAGGTCTTGGAAACACACAGCTCAGGTGGATGGGGCTTCCTGAGGAATAGAACCACTGACCACTGTAAGGGCAGAGGTTGTTCTGAAGCAAATATTTTCTTCTCTGGTGATTCTCACATTTAAATAAATGCCTTATTGTGCAAGGCTCTGCTTCCTTTCCCAATGGATATTTGCGGATTCCATTGCTTTCTAATAGCCCTAACCAAGTAGCTTTTTAAGCCTTGAAACTATTTCTCAAAATTCTTTTAAGACAAATTTATGTAAAGGTCAATGTCTTGTCAAATAGGCACTGATACAATTTGAAGGTGTTTATTAATGAACAATTAAAGCAAAAACTTTTTATTGATCCTGAGAGTTGTAACCTACATGTTCCTTTTGTGCCCTTAGCATTACTCTTGCTCTGGCTCTGGCTTCCAGGCTGTCTGAGGTCCAGGAAGCACAGCTGCTCCTACAGCCAACACTGCGGGAGCTCTCCCTGGGCAGTCCATTTCTATTCGGAGAAGGCTTCCACTGCCTATGTCTGTGTCCAGAACTTGCTGCTTTTCTCCTGTGCCTCACACCCTGCAGTTCCCTGCTATATATGAGACTCAGAAACTCAGAGAGTCCCTTAGATGCCCTGCTGTTTTATGAGGAACTCACAAAGAAGTCCATCCTCTCTGTAGGCATTCACCACTAGCGGGACTCCAAACAATGCTGTCTCTTGCCCACAATACCAGAATTATTTAGTATATCCTTCTCCATGAGCACCTTATGCCCGCTATGCTTGTCACAAAACTTAGAGTCAAGTGTCATGAGTTGGGCTGGGGTGCAGAGACACTGTGCTGGGTCTCTGGGGCTTTCCTCCTTAAATATCCTCTGTACCAAAGCCGGCTGCTCCTAGCATAGGAGCACCCTCTGTGTGGAGCTCAGACCTCACTGCACTAACTGGAACCTTATTCCAATGCCAACCTTATTCAGCTGCCAACCCTCCTACGGCCTTCCTGGGAGCATGGATATCTTGATTTCTTCTATGTGGTCTCTGTAATTCCGAGTCTTGGAAAGTTTTGAAAAAAAAAAATGAAGTCTTATTCAAATTAGCTGAGCCAAAACAGCATGTGGTATGATTGTCCTTTATTAAAAACATTCCTTTGTGAAAAAGATTTAATAATTTGAAAAGTGCTTACTTGAGAAGGCATACATAAATTGTGCTACCAATTAAAATAGTGTCTTCCCACAGTTCATTGCTGAAACTCCACTGTGATAGCATTTGGAGATGAAGGCTTGGAGGTGATCAGTTCATGAAAGGGGATCATTAAAAATGCAGTGAGTTTATTGTCCCGACAAGAAGACCCACGAGCGGTTTTCCTCTCTCTTTCCATCAACTTAGGAGATGATGAGAAGAAGCTTCTTCACCCAGGAGAAAGGAGCAGTCTGGGAGCCCCGCCCCGCCCCGCCCCACGGGCTCCCTAACCACAGACGTCCAGCCTCCAGAACGGTAAGAATTAAATTTCTGCTGCTTTATAAAGTCACCCGATCTATAGTATTTTTTTATATTGGGTATGCAGATGAAGACACATAATTAGAAAATGCTTTACAATTAGTTTTACATTTAACAGAAACTTTTGAAAATCACACAAAACCAAGATGAATTTGGAAATCTGGACATGTGTGCACACAGCAGTGATCTTTGGAAGCTGGAACACACACACTTAGGTGACCATTCTCAGAGTTCTCTCATTAATCAGGTCTTCCTGGTGGGATTTTAGCCTTTGTCCATTACAGAAAACATGGGATCCATATATCAGTTTATGAGAACTCTGTAAATTAACTACCTGGTGTAGTCAGTCACTATCTCTTTCTAAGTCGTATCTCTCTTCCTTAAGAAGAATGGGCCTGCTACCAAACAGACCACAGAAACTCGTGTTCACTGGAGAACACGCTCTTTCGCTCCAACCCAGTTGTGTTCCAGCAGCTTCCACAATACACTTTTTGATTCTTATTAAATTCTCTTCCAAGCTCCTTTATGGATCATGATAAATCAATTAGGCCTTGGTTTTATAATGACTCTAATATATGCCTCCCATCTCTAACTATCTGGCAATGTGACAACTAGCCACCTTAGTAAATGCACTAATATAACATATGATCCTTGCATCCCCTCAACTTACTTCTACTTCTCCTCTAGGGGTGTACACTGGACTGGTTCTGCAATGCTCCCAAACATACCCATGATTTGTCTCAGATGCACACAGAGGCACAGGTGCACACACATCTTGTAGTAATTTAGTCAAATTAGGCATTTCTAAGTTCTATTTGAAACATTTCTGTACTCAATTCTGAGGAAATTTTATGATTATGTAACAATAGATTTTTGGAGCGAGAACCAAGGTTGGATATAAAAGAATGAGAATACGATATGGAAGACAGAAACTTCTAAAGACAAACACCTGGATTTATAACTTAATCACTTTCTGTATTAACATTCTTGTCTTTGAAATAGAAGTCCTCATAACATTTATTCTGTGAGTTTTATGATGTTATCAAAATAAATAGAAAGATACCTACAATGGGGTGCACACAAAAAGATGGCTAATACCCGACTTACTGGTGCTTAACACACCTGGATTTCCACTGGATGCTCAGGAATGCCCAGGAGTGCTGCCCAGCAGGGGCTTGCTAGAATGTCTGCAATTGCAAAGATAAATTCACATCCCCAAGAGGCACAAGTCTGTGCTTTGGGCTCTTAGTGACAGCTGCATGTTAGGCTTTGTTTTATTTTTTCTGAAAGTTCTCCTTCATTCATTTATTTGACAGCAAATCAAAATTCGTGAACAAAGAAAAACAAAAACAAAATACGTGAACAGGGAAGACCATGTCAGAGAATGTAAGGGGGGGGCAGAGGCGCTGTGCATGGGGAGGGGCTTGGTTATATGGACTCCTTAATGCAAAGAATGCAGAAAGGGCTTTGGACTCTGCTTCTGGAAGATATAGTGATGCTAGCTACAAAGAAAATTATTTTAGCGTGCTAGGCCCTTAAAAAGGGAATTTTGGCCTGGTGCATCTCAGGCATTGTTATGGAGGTCATGAGACCCTTTTGTTTGGACTTACAAGTGCATATTTCTAAAGTTTTGCCCCATTAAAAGCACATTTGTTCTAACCATATTGCAACAGATCTGCATTACTAGCCAATTCTCTTGAATTCTTAATTCTTGTTAACAGCTCTGGCAGTTAACCAATTACTCCTACCACTGAAGGGCTCAGGGAGGAAGAGACTGATGATTTATAGCAGCACAGGGTCTGCACTTGTTGTCTTGAACTCAGCGGCGGGAGTACTTCATTGAGAGAATGGATGGGAAGATGCCTGGCCAACAGGCCGAAGCTGAGCGAAGGACCGAGCTGCCAACAGGTGGCCTTGCATCTGCACTCCTTTGGCTCTTTGAAGCTGTCTGTTCTAGGCCCTTTCCCTGTTTCCAGAGCTCATGAGAAATCCTGTTGTGTGACTGACCATGAGTGTTGATGGTTGCCAGGATGGGGGAATCAGAGTACTTCGGGAATCATAATGATTGTTCTTCAAGGCCTTGGTGAATGACCATCTAAAGCAGTTCATTCCACTGCTGGATGACATTGATTTTTAGAATGAAAATGAAAATGAAATAAAGTCTCTCGTTTTTTTGTGATTTTTGCCTGTTGATCTTATTTTGTCCAGTGAAGCAATACAGATGGCTGCTCTCACACCTTCAAAGCAGCTTTTAAGCCTCCATTGTTTCCTCCTTGACAGTTCCTGTAGTGTTTGTGGGGTGAGCTTACCATCTCCACCAGCGTGTCCAAGCACACTTTCATTTCTCAAGTCTCTTACATTGCGGCCCCAACATTTTTCATGGGTTCCTTGTGAGGCCCATTCCTGCCATTTTACATCTTCATATTAATGCTGGTCCTAATAAAACAAAGGTTCTGGAGGACTCAATTAAAGCCAATAAAATGACCAGGAGCACTCTGATGACATTTGCTAGTCCTTCCCTGAAATAACTTTGGGTTTATCTTTTCTGTTTTAAGAACTATTTCAAGGGCTATGTGGCATGGCTTGAACTTTTGATGTGCTCTTTAGGAGAATCTAAATTTACTGAGTTAATAAAACCATAGGCACTGGTAGAGATAATAATAGAGCAGGGAGAGGTGAGCAGTAGGATCAGCTGGAGGAGGAAAGGAAGGTCATTCCGGGCAGCACAAGGCAAAGTGTTTTGGCAGGGAAGAAAGCTCTTTGGTAGTGGACAGGAGATCACTCCAAAGTTTAGGTGTGCAAGAGCACAGGTGTGTACTTCATGTAAATTGAGCGCAAAAATGTCTCAATCCCCAAGTACTACTAACACTCTTCCTACCATCAGCAATCCCTCTAACACTAACTCTTTGCTTAAGGCCACTGTAAAAATGTAAATGTTCTCTGAGAGAGTAAAATATTAAGCCATTACAACCAGTGACATCTCAGCTATACCTGACCAGATTAGAGCTAGCTGGGCACTGAGAAGACCCCCGAGGGAATAGGTTACAAAACTGACATGTTTTAATTGATAGAGAACAGCGGGTGAGAAAAAAGAGTGGAATTCCAAGACTTTTCAGTGATGATGGGTGAAGAGCAAAGACAAGGAGGAGGGTTTGGTGAGTGATGAGTCACTCGAAGAAAGGGAGCACTTCTGTGGAGGCTCGGGGCTCCCTCAGCAGCTCTGTGGGCCCCAGGAATGGGTGGCAAATGGGAGATGCTGAGCACTCACTGCAGGAGAGCAGGGATGGATATGGTAGGTTCGGATGCCATGAAGGGTGGCCCTGAGTTAAAGAACTTTGGATTGGCTGGGTAGGCCTGGCTCCTGAGTTCTTTCATTTTGAATTTAAATGTCCAGATGGTGTTACTTAAATTATTCTCTTATATTGTGAGGCAAAATTCATTTGATCCTTTGCTTTTTTAGTTAATTTTTATTTTTTCTCATTTTATTCTTGGCTTAGTCTCCAAAAGGTATGGAATTAAATAGTAGGAGGATGAAGGTCAGAAAGCAGAAGATACATGGAGGAAAGGACTAGGACACATAATTTTCTTGTTCTTTGTAAGCTGTGTGTGGGGGGGAGTAGACCTTAGGAGCTTTTTTTTTTGTCTTTTTGAGACAGGGTTTCACTATGCAGTTCAGGCTGGCCTTAAACTCACTTTTGTAGCTCAGGCTGGTCTCAAACTTACAACAATCCTCCTGCCTCAGCCTCTCAAGTGCTGGGATTACAGGCATGCACCACCACGCCTGGCTCTCCTTTTTGATAAGGTATATCCCAGACTTTTAAAAATAAATTTATTTATTTATTTATTTATGTATTTATTTAGGGGTACTGAGGATTGAACTCAGGACCCTGTGCTTGCCAGGCAAGAACTTATTCTACTGAGTTATCTCCCCTGGCCCTATTTTTTTGTTTTGAGACAGGGTCTAAGTCATTGAATTGTTTAGACTGAGCATGATCTTGCCCCCCCCCCTCCAGTCTCCAAAGTGCTATGTTTACAGGTATGGACCAGGCCAGGCTTCATACTCTTTACAAATTGTTATTCAAATCAGCTCATGTTTGCAGAACGTATTCATTGTGAGGAGCTGGTCCGTGAACATCACACTTCTTAATGCTTCTTACTTTACCTCCTTCCTATGCCTAGGTCACCTTGAAATTTGCAAAAGAAGTGTCTCCAAACTTCACATTGCCTATTTTGCTTTTTATTTATAGTCTGTGTTTCTAACTTAAGAGAAATTAGAATGAGTTCTTCGCTTCCAATAACAGGGAAGCAACTTAAAAGTAACAAATGCAGAAAAGAAGGATGGATGAACTATAAACATTCTGATAATGAAGAATAGAAGGAGTGATAAAGAGTGGGAGGACCCCAAGACTTCAGGGTTGATATCTTTCTTCTCCTCTTTCACTTCCTTTACCTTGGATCAGCAGTGAACCATAATCTACTGTTGGGTTTATGCCTTCTTACCACTGAGGGGCTTTCTTCAGGTAAAAAGCTAAATAATCTGTGTAAATAATACTTCCTTTTGTATTTTTAGCTGAATTTAGAAAATATACAAAAGAGCTCAGGTTACCTTGATGCAAGTTGTGCACTTATTCTCTGAATGATGACCAACTAGGTGAAGCTTGCTGCAATTGGCTTATTCTGGACTCTATGTTACCTATTGACCTCATTACCTTTTAATCACGTCTTTCCATAAGGCCTCATCACCAAATACAGTCCCAGGGGTGTTAGGGATTCAACATTTAAATTTTTGAGCAGAGATAAATTAGCCTGCCACATAGACTAATGAAGGTTTCAGTAAGGAGCTTGATCCAGTTGATGAACAGTGTCTGAGATTTAGGAGGTTGTGGTTGTAATTGTTCTCCTTTTCCTTCTTCATCTTCTCTAAATCTTAGGAGACAAATAATAGTTTAGGGAGGGGGAGCTCACAAAAACATGGAATATTTACAGTATTAGGATGAGGGAAAAAAAGCATGTGTCTATGATTGATAAGGATACTAAAAACAGACGTAGCAAACAGGCAAATATATTTTTCTAGTATGATGTGGGCATTCTACCTAATAGAAAGATTGATTTATTTTCTATTCTAAAATTCTCCTCAAGGAGGTGAGCCTTCATCTTTGGAGAGGCAAGCACTTTTAAGTCAAGTTAAACACTAACTGATCTGGTGCGAGGTAGCAGTTGGTCATTTTGTTTTGTCAGCCTCATCACCCAAGAGTTAAATTTTGAAAAAAAAAAAGTTTGGGAAATATAATTTTATCAGCAAGTGTGAATGCTCATGAAACCCTATCACTATTTCCCATTAGAGGAAATAGTTACATATTCAAATTGCTGTATCAATGGGTATACTCTTTAAATTATTATTGCTGTTAAAAGACAGTTTATACTGGAGTTCTTGCATGAACTAAAGATCCCATCTCTGTACTGAAGAATGCTGGTCTGGTAGGACTCATTATTTAACAGGAAGAAATGATGCTTGGCAAAGTGGAAATAAAGGCAGTTTTTTTTTGGAAGCAACAAGATTTTGGAAATAATTATTGTTACGGTGTATTAAATGGAAACTACTTCATCTGCTTATATGGCATTAGATTATTATCGCTATCCATGTATGTAGACTAGGGCCAGGGATATAGCTTAGTGGCCTAAGCACCTGCTTGGCAAGTGCAAGGTCCTGAGTTCAATCCCTGGTACCGCAAAAAAAAAAACAAAAAAAAACAAAAACAAAAAACAAAAACAAAAAAAAAAAAAACATGTATGTAGACTACATTTGGGGAAGGGAACAGTGGACAGGCAATAAATGAAATAATAACAAAAATTAATGTATAAGGAGCATAATTTTGCATGTTTTCTTCTTCTAGTAGTATAGTTTGAAAGGAGATGAACTTGAGTTTTCTTTTTAATGACTTGCTTTTATCAAAAGGAAAACACTTTCTCACACACAAGTGCAAACCCATGAATCACACCCCCCCACAAGCACAAGCAAGCACATATGTCCCAAGTTAATTCTGAAGCAATTTCAGACCCAGATCTGTGTTAATGTATTTAGCAAGTAATTAGTTGCTCATTCATTTATTAACAGCATATTTAAAAACTCCTTGCAAAACCTCATCCCCCAACAAAGTGGCACTTCTAGGAAGACAGAAGGGATATAAATAAGATGGGAAAACAACTCAGGAAAATAAAGTTACATATTTAATTGTAGAAAAATACTAGTCGTAAAAGTGAGATTTACAAAAGCAACACTCAGCTTTTCACACAAAAATGGGGAGAGATTGATCTCACTGGTGGGTTCTTAACATTTAGAGTTCTAGTGCAGTGTGATGTTATTTTCTCTTGAACATTATAATTTTTCTTTCTTCTGTAAAGTGTTTTATAGTTTTCTAAGCATTTTCAAATGCTCAGGGCAGTTGATTCATAGAACTAAAATTATATACATGAATGCTTTAAAATTTTGAAATTCATATACTGAGACTAACTTGTTTTTTAAAAAGCTGCCACTTGGATAAGGTTGAAGGAGGAATCAGGGTGGTCAGTAATCTTAAGGTAAGTTTATGTGTCCTATATACCTGATTCTTCTTCATTTGTGTTTTGATCCATGTTTACTTAATACGGAAGATGAAGTAGGACACAGTGGGGATCACAGGGTTTAATATCATCTAAGAAACAAAAGACACCTATGTCTCCTGATTATTTATTTCCATATATTTTGTGCATAAATATTTAAATTTAGAGCTAAATGAATGCAGTTGGCCACTTCTTAATATCTGGCATAACGACTTGGAATCATTTTATATGGAGGTTAACAGAAACCTGAAATAGTGTTTAGGGTAAACTAAGAGCATTTTTCCCCATTAAGATGCAGCTCTAGAATAATCATGATATTTCTTCTTTATTAATCTCTTTTCTACCCAGACATTAATGGACAAGATTGTTTTTTAATTACCACAACTTCACACCTGCCTTAATATCCTACTTTGAAAAAATGAAAAGTCGTCTAAAATTTATTGACTGATGATTTTAGGTATTCGTGGAAAAAGAAATTTGAGAGGCTAGGATAATACCAAAAAACCCAAACAGATTAAAATTAAATTCCTTTGGGGGGAAATGCCAATATGTAAAATATTTTTAAACTTAGAAAATAGGGATTGGGGAGATAGCTCAGTAGAATAAGCACTTGCCTGGCAAGCTCAAGGTCCTGAGTTTAATCCCCGGTTCTGCCAAAAAAAAAAAAAAAAAAAAAAGCCTGAAGACATAGAGATACTTTGACCCTATTTCAGACCTTCCTTAGTTATGAGAGAGTTCTTGTTTCCATTTACCTTAGTCACTTTTCCCATCCTTGAGGCAAAATATTAAAAATACCCAGTGTCTGGCTCAACGTTTGTGGAGGTTTCAGTACATAATGTGCAGGCAGAAGCCGGGCAGCCAGGCAATGTGTGAGGCTGAGGAGAAACAGATCATAGAATGGCAGGCAGGAAGCTAAAGGAAGGGTAAAGAGGGAAAAGGACCACGTGTCCTGATACTCTCTGTCTCCTCCACTCAGGCTTCACTTCTCTTCTATTTTATGTTTTGTTATTTTATTGAATTTTATCTGCCTAAATATGACAGTTCATATCTATGTATGCTCTGAACTTGTGATTTTACACATTTACTAAACAACAGCATTTATTAAGCTCTAACTTCACATCAAAAATTGGGCAAAGTGTTTTTTAATTAATTTTTTTAAAATTTTTGTTTTATTGAAGTAGAAATATCAATGGGACAGTTTTAAGATTCCTTGACAAGATGGATTTGATAAATTAATACATTGCAAACTGTTTTCATAATGTTTTGGTATCATAGAAGGTGCATACATGATATACTTACAGACATTATTATAGCATATGACTCATCAGTAAAGAAAGAGTGTAGCTGTGTGCGTATCTTAAATTTTATACCTGAATTACATCAAAGATTCAATAATTAATACTTTCTACCTTGTTATTTTCCTAGCGCTTGTCTATAGTACTAGAAGCTGACATAATATCCTGTCCAACCACCATTAGTGCAAATCTTGCCTCTCATAAGATTATGCAGAAGCACAGCTTATCTATCCCAACTGTACTGTCTATACACACATATCATGATTCTTCCTTTCTATACACCTCCTTTGTCTACACCTGTCAAAGATAGGCACTCCATTGTCATTCAATGAACTTAGGTGCCTGAACTCAACAATGCAATCCAACACAGTCCAGCATTCCACTACAATAGTGAGTTATCTGAAAAAGTTGTCGACCATAGCCATTTAGAGCTTAGCTTAATATTATGGCCCCGCGATATATACTTCATTTTTATACTTTTCTGCTGGATGGTTAAGACCTAGATAGAGCAAGACTTTTATACCAACATATGCACTTTATGTTTCTGATGAGGTCAGTGAAATCCCCTCAGGGTTTATCTTGTAGTCCTGTACCTTATTCTGTAGATCCTTTGTCTGTGTCATCCACGTGGATGAGTCACGGCCAATGCCTGACCAGTTTGCTCTCTGTGAGAGCCTGAGAGAAAGTTTTCTCTCCATGTGATTCTCCCCAGGCATGCTATAGAACTTCGATCTTTTTCCTCTGTTGCTCCATGGTCTCCTTGTTCAGAAAACTTGGAGCTCAACTGAGTTTCATGATGTTGCAGTACAGGTTCTCCTATGTACTGAGTCTTTGCTGACCTTGAAAGGCTAGGGTCAAAATATTGGCTGGCCTTGAGGCTTTTCTGTTTCTACAACTTTCATGTGTGAATTTAGATTGTGAACCATCCAGAAGAAAAGTTGATTAGTATTCTGTAGCATATGCCATTCAATTTGCCTTACTGGACTCAATTGATTTTAGTTGTTGTTGTACGTTTCCATTTGTATTTTTGCTTTTCACTTCTTATACTAGGGAGACTATACGATATTTACACATGTGTGTCTGGTTTATTTCACTTATGAGTATATGTTCAAGTGGCATCCACTTCAGTATAAATGCTTCAAGAAAAAAAAATGCTTCAAGTTTATCATTCTTAATAGTTGAGTAACACTCCATTATATAGAAATATCACATCTTTTTGAACCATTCCTCATGTGATGGACATCTTGGTTGTTTCCAAGATTTTGCTATCACACATTGTGCTGCTATAAACATAGGTACACATATATCTCTATGACACAATGTATCCAGATCCTTTGGGAAAATTCCCAGAAGGGGGATAGCCAGCTTGAATGGGATATCTAGTCTTACTCTTTTGAGGAGTCTCCACACTGACCTCCACAATGGTTTTACCAGTCTACATTCCCACCAGCAGTGGAGAGGTGTTCCCTTTTCCCCACAACCTCTTCAACATTTGTTGTTGGTTGATTTCCTTATGATAGCCATTCTTTCTGGAGTGAGATGGTATCTCAGTGTTGTTTTTATTTCCATTTCATGGATGACTAGCGACATGGAGTATTTTTTCATATATTTATTCACTTCTTTAATTTTGTTCTCTGAGAAGTGTGTATTCATCTCAGATGCTCATTTCTGAATTGGGTTTTTTAATTTGAGGGCCCTGTTTTATCTTCATTCTTTATATATTCTAGACAGCAGACCTCTGCCTGATTGCTTATTAGTTAGGATTTTTTCAAAATTTATGGGTTGTCTTTTCACTCTCTTGACAATTTCCTTTGACATGCAGAAGCTCCTTAAGAAGAGTTGATCCCATTTGTTGATTCTTTCAAGTGCTTCCCGTGCGAATAGATGTTTGTTCATGAACTCTTTACCTATCCCTATGTCTTCAAGAGTTCCTCATACTTGCTCTTCCAGGAGATTGAGTGTTTCTGTTTTAATGTTTAGATCTTTAATCCATTTTGATTTTAACTTAGTGCATGGTGATAGAGGAGGGTCAAGTTTTAGTTTCGGCATGTAGAAAGCCATGTTTTCCAGCACCATTCATTAAAGAGGCTATCTTTCTTCCAGTGAGCTTTATTAGCCCCTTTGTTGAAGATGAGATGGCTGAGTGTGATTGTAGATGCCTCTGCATTTTCTAGACTATTCCACGGATCCTCAGGTCTATTTTGTTGCCAATACCATGTTGACTTTATCACAGTGACTTTGTAGTATAATTTGAAATCAGGAATTGTGATGCCTCCTGCCTTGTCTTTTTTGGCCAAGATTGCCTTTGCTATTCTAGGTCGTTTGTTGTTCCAAACAAATGTTAGGAATTATTTCTCTATGTCTGGGGGGGTATGTTGGTGGCAGTTTGATAGGGATTGCATTAAATCTGTACAGCAATTTTGGGAGTATGGCCATCTTCATGATGTTGGTTCTTCCTATCCAGGAGCATGGAATATCTTTCCATTTTCTGAAATCCTATAATTTCTTTTCTTAAGGTGTTGCAATTTTCTGTGAAAAGATCTTTGACTTCCTTGGTTAAGTGAATCCCAAGGTATTTCATTTTCCGTGGTGCTATTGTAAAAGGCATTGTTTCTATTGTTTCCTTTTCAGTGTGCTTGTTATCTGTGTAGAGGAATGCTATTGACTTTTGAGTATTGATTTTATATCCTGCTATGCTAGTGAATTTCCCTATCAGTTCTAGTAGCTTCTTCATGGAATTTTTGGGGTTTTCCAAGAAAAGTATCATGTGATCGGCAAATAGTGATAATTTAACTTCTCCTTTACCTATTTGTATTCTTTTTATTTCTCCTTATTATCTTTGCTAACGATTCCAAGACGCTATTGAATGGGGGAGGAGTTGATAGAGGACATCCTTGTCTTGTACCTGATTGAAGAGTAAAAGATTTCAGTTTTTCCCCATTTAGGATTATATGAGCTTTTGGGTTGTCATAGATGGCTTTTATCAAGTTAAGATAGAGTCCATCTATTCCAATTTTCTGTAGGACCTTGAACATGAATGAGTGTTGGAATTTGTCAAAGGCTTTCTCTGCATCAATTGAGATGATCATGTGGTTTTTAGATTTCAGTCTATTAATATAGTGTATTACATTTATAGATTTTCGAATATTGAACCATCCTTGCATCCCTGGGATGAATCCTACCTGGTCATGGTGTATGATCTTCTTGATGATTTGCTGTATTCTATTTGCCAGGATTTTGTTTAGTATT
>PVKA01035111.1:0-22900 GCA_004027165.1 Ctenomys sociabilis
TCAGCTTAATATTATGGGCTCACGATGTATACTTCATTTTTATACTTTTATACTTTTCTGCTGGATGGTTAAGACCTAGGTAGATCAAAACTTATATACCAACACATGAACTTTATATTTCCTATGTGGTCATTGAAGTCTTCTCAGGGTTTATCTTGTAGTCCTGTACATTATTCTGTAGTTCCTTTGTCTGTGTCATACAATGCACATTCTTGTCCCTTGGTCTCCCCTTCTCGCTCTGCTTCCGGTGTGCGATGGGGGAAGCTCCCTTCCTACCCAGACCTTTCCACCGTGCTTGGAGTAGCTAACCATGGACTGAAACTGTGAGCCAAAAGAAACCTTTAAATTGTGGTCATAAGGCCTTGTGTATCAGTGACAAGAAAGTGACTAAGACAGCAATGTAGGTGTCCATTTAATTATGCAATAAGTATGTATTGGTCATTTGTAATGTGCTAGATTAGTCCTACCCTTGGAATAGAACAGTGAATAACTGGCCCATCCCAGTGTGGAACATGAACAAATAAGTAAAATAAGCACATTATAGAGAAATAATGCATAAAGTGGGATCAAAAAGTGGCCCTTGGAGGAAAGGAGTGACCCTTGAGACTAAATGAAGGGGTCTGGAGATCTCTCATGGAAGATGTCATCTTTCTGAAGGAATGAAGAAATGAAACTCAGGAAAGAATAGAAAGAGGGAGGGTAGAGTTCAAACGCAATGTGAGAAGAATTTCCCAGGTACGTGGGAAGTGAGGCAGGGTTGCAGATACCAACTGGGATGAGCAGGTAAGAATCAGAATTGGTTCTTCCAGGAAGGCTGCCATGGACATGGTGTCACCTTCCCCATGGCTGAGAAGCAACACATCACAAACTTGAGACTGTTTTAAAGCATTGTTTGACTTCCAGATCTAAGGATAGATAGATGATGTGAGTCTTGCCTTCTGGAGGCTGCAAAGGTGCCTGAAGGGTAAACTGGGCAAAAGGCAGACTGCAAGTTATAGTGAAGGTGATCTAGTTCACTCCTTAGCATGTGGTAAGTTTTCAGTCACCATGAGGTAGCAAGTATTTAGACAAGCAGCATCTGGTTTTATAAGAAAAGGAGTGAGATAAAAAAAAAGAAAGAAAAGAAAAGGAGTGGAAAATGTGAGTTCCTTCAGCTCTCAGCAGACCATGGAAGTTTCACAGCTTCTGAATGATCTGTAAACCCATGTACTTCAAGTTATGTGGAAAGCACACCAATGCTGTCAGTCCTCACATGCAGGATCAAAATCCTATTGATCCAAGAACAAAACACATTAATGAAGGCATAAAAGAGGAGACCAGGGGCCCAGGAACGATGCCCCTATGCTGATGACATTTATGCTACCTAAGACTCTCACACATTTGTGGGCAATGCAGACACCACACAGCTTGCAGCACATGGCCTTCAAACATTAGATATTCAGCCACCACCTTGTCAGCTGGCCAGATAAAGGAAAGCAAGCAAGGTCACTATAATGAACTGGTTTTCTAAACACCCAGAAAACTTCTCAGGACATTTTTCACCACAGAAAGATCAATTGTCCAATCTCGGTCCTAACACACTATCTTCAGACATCATGGTATATTTCATATATTTTCCATTGAACATGCTCTGTTAAAACAAGACACTCAAGAGGACCACCCATTCACTCCCCCCTTTTGTCCCTCTTTCAGATGGGAGCTCTCTTTTCCCTCAATAAATATATTCTGCTCATAACCTAAAAAAAAAAAAAGAAAAGCACCCAGGTGTGGTAGCACATGCCTATAATCCTAGCACTCAGGAGTCAGAGACAGAGGGATCACTCCAAGTTTGAGGCCAACCTGAACTACATAGCAGGACCCTGTCTCCGAAAAAAAAAAAAAAAAAAACCAGACAAGACAGTAGCTATAAAATGAGTAGCAATTATGATAATGTTCATGTTAATAATAATGAATAAAATTACATTAATATAGCCTTAATAGCTATTACCCCAAATCCATAAATTCATGTTAAATTTATTAATTTTACTTCCATTAGGAGAGAAAAAAAGAACACCAACAAGGTACCTGGAAGGATATAAAATTCAAGCAGCCCCTTCTCTTCCTGCAACCTTAAGATTCTGTGCATGCCTGGAAGCATGCTACTCCATTCATTTCACAAAATTAAATGTAATTCTGCCTCATATTACAGACTTGCTTCACTTCATGTAAAAATTACATTTCTGAAATGTCTTGTATTTAATTTTGGGAAAGTGAATTACATTTTGAATATAGTAGGTCGCTGGCTATTTAAAAACATACTATAATTAATCATCTATACAATGCCTTTTTAAAAAGGTAAATAAGGAATTTTTTTCGACCAAGGCATCTCTATATAGCCATATGAACCGTAATAAAATTCATTTTCATGGGTGAATTGTGGATTTGCTCTCTTTGCTTTTAAATAATGATAGGAATAACAGTAGTGGCCACAGTGACAGTGGTAATAATCAAAGTGCTTGTGGCAGGAGAAGGGGGAGGAGCAGTTGGAAGTTAATTAACTTCAGTTCACACAGCTAGTAAGTCATAGAAGTGATTGTTGACCTTGGTCTACTTCTGCAGCCTGCCCTCCTAACAGTTGTGTGCACCAAAGCGACAGGTCCCAAAATCTCACCAAACTGATCTCTGTTGGTCAGCCTACTTGAGCATCTGTGTCAAAGGCAAGTAGAGATCAGTTTATTTGAAAATAAATCTACTTGCAAATAAAATACCTCTACCAAAAATCATAAAAGATAACCCACACTTTGTGTAATATACTTACAAATGGATAGATTTCCACACATTTGTGGTAGGTATCAAGTTGAACTTCTATTAGCCATTTTACTAGGGCCTACTCTGATAGGGACATTGTCATGGAGAAGGGGTTATTTGTCAGAGGACATCATTACTAAACAAAAAGTGGTCCTAGAGCATCACCAAGTTTCATGATTTTTAGGAAGCCCTGCTTTTCCCTAGCCCTTTCTTGGAGTTTCTACACCAGTCTCCAAATCCCAGATCCTACTGGATTGGAGGCTGATCAAGGGACACCTCTCTCAGATGCAGTCCTGTACTTCCATCCATGATTCTGTATGATTACCAGCTAAAGTGAGACCCTTCCTCTGAGCAGCTGTGCCGGGGTACCAGGTGGTGTCCACCCCAACAGGGCATCACTGAAGCTGAGATGGAGAAAAAGACGCAGTATGAGAGCGACTGCTGGTTAGTCCTGCCACAAACCACTGCCCAGAGGGTGAAATTATTCCTCACCAAGAGTTTCCCTTTGATTCATAGGCCAGCTTCCAAAATTCAATGGCAGCACCTGTACTTGGCTGAATAATAGCTTCCAAAGATACCAACGCCCAATCCCCGAAACCTGAAATGACTGCTTTGGGAAAAGGGTCCTTGCAGGTGTGATTAAATGAAGGTTCATCAGACATGAGATCATCTCACATGCAGTCACATCTGTCCTTACAAGAAGAAGTCATTGGGTGCACAGAAAATTCTGTGAGAAGGTGCATTCAGACATTGGAGTGGTGCAACCACAAGCCAAGGCATTCCCATCACTACAGACCGCCGGAAAAGTTAAGGAGGGATTCTCCTCCAAAACTTCCAGAAGGAACTGGCCCTGATGATGCCTACTGAGGTGGTTAATTCTCTGTGTCAACTTGCTTGACTTGAGAGATGCCCACAGTAGTAAAGGATGCTTTATGTGTTTCTCAAGGGGTCATGCGAGCAAGGACTTGGGAATGGAGTGTGCCCCCTGGCCACTTGCTGTCTAGCTCTGCCCCCGTGCTCTGTTTCCTGGCTGACATGAGATGGGCAGCCTTTCTCCACTCTGCCCTGCTGCCATGATGGCAGAGCCAGCTGATGGTCCTCTAAAGCCTCTGAATTCAGAAACTAAAGTAAACCTTTCCTCAATTAAGTTGTGCATGTTTCGTATTTTGTCCTAGTGGTACAAAGCTGATTAAGGTATCTTGATTGCTAACTTTAAATCCCTAGAAACCATAAAGGTACATCTTTGTTTTCCTTAAGCCACCAGGATTCTAGCAATTTATGACAGTGAACACCAAAACTGAATGCAGTGCTACATTTGCCTCTACCTAGGCAAACCACTTTAAGACATGCAACATTGTTCTTATATTACAAAACAATTCACCTACGTGCAACTCATTAAAGATAAAAGTTTCCTGAAGTTTATATTGCTTTGTTACTTATTTGTGGTTGTTAAGGAGAAGGTGCACAAAATCTCTGGTTAAGGTGGTCCGCAGAGTGAGAGATTGGAGGCCACCAGTGTATGTCTATGTGTCAGTTGACCCCATAAACTTAAACTAAGTCATTTATTCACAGGGCTGAGCCCCCGAGGATTCATGTCATGAGGACACTGTTTTCTCACTGGAGCACAATGCTCATGTTTTCTATGTTGAGATCAGGAAAACCTCCTGAGATCTCACCTAAGGTTAGGGCCCAAAGCCAGCTTGCAGATTCTGACATCTTGGCAACTTTCACCAGAATAAGATTTCTGAAAAACACCCAGATGGTGCCTAATCCTGTGAAATGGAGGTAGGAGATTATATTTTCAGAGTGAGCTGGATTACAAGATATGTATTAATGTAGTGTCTTGGGAAACATAATGAGTATATTGAGCATATATTAGAGTATACTTGTGGCTGTCATTTATTATGTCCTTGTGACCTGATTTTTATCTGAGATCATTTGATGTCCCTTCAGGAAAAATGACCCCAAGACTGTATGCCCCTCTTTCATCTTCACAACTCTGAGTCGAAAAGAGAAGAAAAATCAACACAAAGCAGACTTTCATATTTAGACATGAGCCAATGTGTCTTCAGCTTATCCAAAACCATCTAAAACTCACCATATAATTCAGCATTGAGTAAAGCTATTTGAGTCCTCTGTGGCCTGTACAGGGCTTAATAAATATGGTGTGGCTCAATGAACAAAAGAGTTTTTGGACAAGCTTCATGGGAAGTTCTCTGTGTGTTTGTAGGAGAAGCTGCAACAATAGTGTGTGGAAATTTCTTTTAAAATTATATAACAATGCCTAGTAGGTGATATTTTTCCTATATGTGAAGAAGTTTCCTTAGAAGACAACATCTCCTCCAGGAGAAAATAAAGACAGAAAGGAGGAATATGGATGCCAGTTCATTCTGTCAATGTCTCCAGAAGGCTAGTTCAGTCTGAGGAACTATATATGGACACATGATTCAGGGAAGACAGGAAAATGGAGAGAATCATCCTGAAACATAGGAAAGCAAATCTAGGTGGCATAGGTTGGCAAGAAATGTTTTCATGACAAGTAGATCAAGAGAACCTTCCTCAGAGATTTGATACCAATTCCCAAGAGGCCTCAGTATTCGAGTAGAAAAAGCAGCCAGCCTAGCACTCATCAAGTTATAAAATGAATATTCCTAGCTGGATATGGTGATGGGCACAAGTAGTCCCAGCACTTTGACAGGCTGGGGCAGGAGGATCACAAGTTTGAGCCCAGCCTATGCACCTTAGAAACTTAGTGAGACTACCTAAAAATTGAGAAGTTACCTGACCCTGCTGACAGTCTTCTGCTGAAAGCCATTGCTGTACCCATGTTTAACCTTCTAATTTAAAGGGTTTTGTGGAGCATTTTGTAATAAAAAGTTTGGCCCCAATTTTTGCCCTCCTATATTTGTTGAGTGAATTAATAGACAAACAGAGCCATGAAAGAACAATCAAGGGCTGGCCTAATAGCTCAGCAGATTAAAGCACCTGCAAGCAGGTGCAGGGGCTGGAGTGCCAGCCTGCTGTGCCAGCCCCACCCCTGGGGCACACTGAGATAGCAATTGAGACTGGGCATGGTGGCACATGCCTGTAATCCCAGCTCTTGGGAGGCTATGAACAGGTGGATCACTAGGAATCCGATGTAGTAGTGAGAACTGAACACCCTGCAGACTCTTCCCTAAAATTTAAAAAAAAAAAAAAAAAAAAAAAAAAAAGAACAATCTAAGTACACTGAGAAAATAGTTCAGTGGCAGGGCACCTTTGTGGCAAGAGTGAGGTCCTAAGTTTGATTCTGGTACCAAATAGGGTTAAAGGCATTGTCTGGACCCTGGAAAAGCTGGCTTCCTAGGCAACTTAAGAATTTATTAAGACTCTTTCTCAAAATTCTAAAAAATTAGGTGCTGGGGAGATGGCTCAGTGGAATAAGCACTTCCCTGACAAGTGCAAAGGCCAGAGTTCAATTCCTGCTCCCACCAAAGAAAAAAAAAGAAACATTCTAAAAAATTAAGAAAGAGTTGGGAATATAGCTCAGTATTAAAGTCCTGGGTCCAATCCTCAGTCAGTACTAACAGAAAAAGAAAGAGAAGGAGAAAGAGGAGAAGAAAAAGAAAGAGGGAAGAGAAGGAAGGAAGGAAGGAAGGAAGGAAGGAAGGAAGGAAGGAAGGAAGGAAGGAAGGAAGGAAGGAAGGAAGGCTTCTCTTTCTTCATCAGGGATTAAGAAACTACCACTACCTCTTGACTACACATGATCTATTCATGCAATTTGTCCTACAGAAAGGAAAAATAGTGCTGAGGTAATTATGCATTTCATGGTATATTGGAAAATTTGCATATTAGACCCAAGTGAGACTGTTGGAACACACTGGCTGTAACGTTTTGGGTATAATCAGTGGCAATCATTAATTACAGTTATGTCAGAATTTATATTACTGGCACGAATATTTAGTAAACCTTCCAAATCCTATCTCTTTGCAGTACATTTACTTTTTCATAGGTGGTGGACTAGAGAAGGATTGCTATTCTTCCAGGTTGTTTGGAAAAATTTGTGTACGTGTGTCTGTATGTGTGTGCTGTTTCCTGTGCATATGCATGTGTGTGTGCCTATACATATGTGTGTGGATTTGCAAGCAAAGGACAAAAGAATGATAATCCTTAAACAATGGGTTCAAAGAATAAGCATGCAGTAATGTTTCCAAAAGAGGTAATGAGTGAATATGTTGAACAAATACATAAATTTTCAAAATGTCTTTCATGTAAAAAAGAATCCTGACTTTGTTGGTTAGTTATTCCATTTTTGGAATAACTGAATGATTTATAATTGAATTGAAAATGTTTTCTGTAACATAATCAGAGCATTTTTGATCTGCATGTCTTATGTGGCACTCTATGGACTATCACTGACCTTTGGATCTTCCTTCAGACCGAAATAACAATAACCATAACATGTGATGCTTTAGAAGTGTCCTTATCTGCCTTTTTGATCTTCACATCACTTTGTGAAGCAAAGTTCTCACTCTCAGCAAAGTAAGGGACAGAATGGCATGTGCCAAGGTCCTAGAACAAAGATGGGTTTGTGCCCAAGCCTCCAAATTCCAGAGTCATCAGTCTTGTCTGGACAAGTTGAATGCCACAGGCGCACATCAACCTGCCCACAGCTATACCATCCTGGCTCCACTGTGGCTGCATCTCAGGTGGGCAGAGCAGCAGGCACACAGATTGATAGGAGCAATCTCGTGGATCCATCCCAGCACTGTCTGGACCCTGGCATAGCTAGCAGACAAGAGGGTTGGGATGAGAGCCTGGTCAGGCTACAGCCATGTCATCTCTAGGACAGGTGCCCATGTGCTGAGAGCCAGAAGCAAAGCAGAAATGCTTTCCCAGCAAAGGTGATGGAAGAGAGCAGGAAGTGGGCCACAAGAGGAGGGAGCTGGCCCTGTGTGGACTTCCCTGGATTTCCTTGAATTCAGAATGCAGGGCTTAGGGAAAGCCCCTGCTCTGTGCCCCAGTGGTCAGGCTAATCATTGTAAAGCCTAGAAAGGAATGGGAAACAAGGAAAGGGGAGACAGGGTGGAGGGAAGGAGAGGAGGAGGAGGGATTGTCGCACTGCTGAGCCTAGCCACATGCAGATTTGGAGCAGGGACTGCCTCTCTTGGTACCCAGTCATCCCTGACTTGAGCAGCTGCCTTTTCCTGACAAGGCAGCCCCTGCCCAGTAGGGCAGCCCGTGGCTACCAAATGGGCCAGGCTGTACCCCCTGCCTGGCTCTTGAGGATGGGCAGCTGCCACAGTGGATCTTTTCTATGGAATTGTTGATATGAATGGAATCAACCTGAATGCCCAACATTTGCCCATCTGTGGCCAGAAGGTTTCAGGGTGACTTTCAGTCTGGGAGCCAGGCTGGGAGTAGGTGGAAGGCAACAAATTCAGACAGCAGTAGGCTCAGAAAGGTGCCTTGGATCTAGTTGAGAACCCCATGGATCAGGGTAGAGCTTGGAGGATTGTGTGGTCTGTGACTTCCCAGCTCAGAGGTGTCTTCCTCTAAATCGATATGAAGGCTGCCTGCAGGATGGGATCATGGCACTGCTCAACGAGGGATGGCACTCACTCAGGAAGTCTGCTGCAGCTCTAGAGCTCTCACTGTGCTCATCTGGCCAGGGCTTTGCACCTGAAGATCCTCCCAACCCCTGGACTTCGGCACTAGCCATCAGTCCAAAATCTACCAAAAGCTCCAGTGCTTCTCTGCAAGCTCCAGTCTGCTGCACAACACATGGCACAGGCCTGAGAATGTTCCACGGCTAGAGAGGAGAAGGGCAAGAAGGTGCAAGAGAAGGCAGGCAGGGCTTTGTGAGGGCAGAGCTGGCATTTACAAAGAGGACCTGGATTAGAGGCAAGAGAGGTTCAGCTGGGCTGGGTTTGAGGAAAGTGTCTTGTAGAAAATACTGTAGCAGCTATGAGGGGTGCAAGATTCAAAAGGCGTTGATGGGGGCATTTAAAGAGGGTTTCTGGGTTATGCGCTGAATGTCCCACAACATCACTGAAGTGAGCTGATGAGAGGCTGAATTTCCCAGCTGGCTCTGCTGCGGTGAAGCATGGGCCTCTGAGCAGAGTCTGTCTGTCCAGCACATGCCCTAGAACTTCAAAGGGTACCTCTGTCATGCATGGAGTCCACGAGAGAAAGTCCAGAGAACAGAGGTCATCTGGCAGTGATCACTAGAGCCCATGACCCCAGGCTGTCACTCCCTCCCTGAAGCTCACAGATTGGCAAACATAACCTTCAAGAAGGGGAGAAGACGGACAGCACGTCGGGAAAGTAACCAGCACCAGAATCTTGCACACATTGGAATCCTGAAAGTAGTTTCACAGGACAGTGTCTTAGCAGGTATTTACTGCATGGTATCAGGCATCTCAGCATGGTTTTTCCAGAAAGTTCTCAGTAGAAGGAGGAGTGGGAATGTGGATGAGAAGGAGCTGAGACTGGGGTTAAAGTTAGAAGATGGAGAACAAGGGCAACCCACACATTGAAAAGCAGATGCTGGGGGAAAGGGATATATCTGTCTATGTACAGAGGATGGTTTGGACAGTGGTAATGTGGACTTCTGCTGGTCTATGGAAAGAAGCAGATAATGCTTAATTTGTTTTGTCTCTTACAAAAAAAATTGTTTTGTCTCCTTTTTTAATTATTCCTACTTTTTCTCTTCTTAGTTTATTATATGGTTATTTCTTTTTTCCTTCCTTCAATTTTACATGTATATTTCTGGTAATATGAATAACTGGTTGGAAGACAACACTATGCATTACAACAAATATTGTGAAATTTGTAATGACTTTGTTACGTGAAATTCTGTATCACTTATAATTTTTCTGCCTTAATACTATTTTATACTCTTTAAAAAATAAAAATTAAAAAAAAAGAAAAGCAGATGCCATCAGAGAAGAAATGCTCTACCTTTTCTCTCTGTTTTGCTGTAGAAGGAAGCAATGGTTGTAAGGATTGGACACACCAATTAAAAGTAAGAGCATCTGATCTGACAGAGAAGACTATGAAGTGGAGACTTCCCTGAAAATCTAGATTTTGGTGGGGGGAAATCAACGTCAGGGGCATGTGACCTGCCCAGTCGTATTGCATAACTTTAGGGAGACCCAGGTTTGGTTTAAGGTTTGTTGTCATCTCCAAATTACTAATGGTTTCCAAACAAGAGGCCTCACATTTTAATATTTGCCAGGAATCTTGAAAATTTGTGCTAGTAGTATTTCTAAATAAGATTACTTGATTAATTGTCTAATATGAATATATTCATTTCACTTATATTAGTTTTTCTCCTTCTTTCATAAACTAAGTTATAAACCTAAGTCTGTCTGGTACTACATACTACCCTTGTTATTTGGCTTGAACTGGGCTGGGCATGCAGTTGGTACTCATACTCTTAGATTGGTATTTTGGGGGGGAGGGTTGGTACCAGGAATCAAACAGAGGACCTCATTTTTGCCAGGAAGGCACCCTGCCACTGAACTATCTTCCCAACCCTGTTAGATTGTTTTTTCATGGCTCTGTTTGTCTATTAACTCACTCAGCAAATATAGGAGGATAAAAATCGGGGCCAAATTTTTTATTACAAGGTGCCCCACAAAATCCTTTAAATCAGAAGGTTAAAAACAGGTACAGCAATGTCTTTCAGCAGGAGGCTGTCAACAGGGTCAGGCAGGGTTTTCAGCCTCCATCCTATGTGATAACCGCGAGGAGAACTAACCGTGCTTTGAAGAGAAAAGGCAGGACC
This sequence comes from Ctenomys sociabilis, assembly GCA_004027165.1. Lineage (NCBI taxonomy): Eukaryota > Metazoa > Chordata > Mammalia > Rodentia > Ctenomyidae > Ctenomys > Ctenomys sociabilis. The sequence continues at coordinate 10,559 of PVKA01035111.1, forward strand.
ACGTGTACATATATATGTCAAAGCAGTGCCGGCGCAGGCTTTCTTCCCATTAGCTGCTCTCGTGGGAGCTGTGCTTGGGGCCAGGAATATTAATGCTTGGCTGCTTCCTGTTTCTCTCTTGACAGGAGTGAGTAATGCCGAGGCGCGGCAGCCAGGGAAGTCTCCCCACTTCAGCGTGAACTGGGTCGTGGGCAGTGCAGATCTGGAGATTATTAACGCCACGACTGGGAAGAGGAGCTGTGGGGGCCCATCGCGGCTCTGCAAGCATGTGTTCTCCGCCCGCTGGGCGCAGCTGTATGGGAGGGTAGGTGGCCCCTGTCCTTTCTGGGGAAAAGCTGCCCACAGCTGGCTTCAGATTCAAGTCCTGAGCAACCTCGTGGCTGTGGGCCATAATTTGGGATGCAGCAGGTTGCAAAATCCAGTCCCCACTGGGCCTTCTACCACTGCCCAGGCCAGCATCACATCCCCCGTAGAAGACACTGCAACCCAAGTGCAGGGTCCCCAGACCTGCAGTATGAGACTCAGCATTGTGGCTCAAAGAAATCAAGCAATGAAGGAGCTTAATGGTGGATGCTTAATGTAGCTGTACAGCACGCCAGCCACTTTACCCAACGTATCGTTAGAAAGATAACCATCAAAGTTTTAAGGTCAATGTTATTCCTGGTTTGGCTCTAAGGACAGTAAGGCTCTGAAAATGTAGGCTATTTGCCCAAATTTCAGAGGTAATAAATGTCAGGGTTAGAATGCCCCTCAACCTTGAAACCTGCCCATTTCCACAACAACGATGATTCAGAACCTCCTTTCTCCTCCATAAATAAGGATAGTAATTAAACTTCAGGAGTTTAGATTGAGAGTTACATTTTTCTGCGTTTCAAAAGCATAGAAGACTATAAGCAAATGAAGAATAAATAACTGGGGGGGGAAGCCAACAGATAAAAAAAGTTCTGTTCATTTTTCCACACTTTTTCTTAAACCAGGCAGTGACTCCCAATAGGCGTCATTGTTTAAATAGAGGACGCTGAAAGCTTCCCACACAGCTCTGAGCCTCTGCCTCTGCCCCAGCCATCGCGCATGGGCCGATCTGTGACCAAGCACCCTAAGCCTCCATCCTGCCTCCTCCGGGGCCCTTTCCCATGTCTTCTAAAGGCTTTGAAAAGTCAAAGAAGCTTTGATTTCATCGCTTTTTTTTTAAAGGCTCTTCTCTTTTGCAGACCTACAGTCTCCCAAAAAACACTCTGCCTTCATAGTTCCCCTGCCACAGGCCTGCCTTCCTCCCTCCTGACCCCCACCCTCATCCAGAAATTGAAGCCCTATTTTACTCAAGCTTCACCTGTTACAATTCAGAAGACTCATGGGAAATATAGTTTTTGTGGTCCTCGTGATCCACTAAAAATAATAACTTTAAAACTCTTTGTCTTTCCTGCATGTCATAATGTTATGTAGTGCCAACAGCCATCTTGGCCTCACCAGACTCTTCAAGCCCCTAATCCACTTCCTATGACTGAAAAAAAAAAAAAAGTTGTGTTCATTAATCTTTTCCACTTCTGATGAAACAAAACTTCCTCCAGGTCTCTCAGCCATGACTCCTCCTCTATTCAGCCACATGTGAACCCTTCCAAGATTTCCATAATAAATGAGTTTTCCAAAGAACCCCATGATAGAATTTGTAGCTATCACTACAATTGCTCTTTATAAAGAAAAAGCAAAGTCTAAGTTCAAGAGTAGGTGTTCTGTATGTAAAATTCCTCTCATAGAGGATCGTATTTCTGCTGGCAGGTAATTCCTCTCTCTCTCTCTCTCTCTCTCTCTCTCCTTCCTGTCCACAGCTGAGCACACATATACCAATCCATGGAGACACACCATCCATGTACTGTGAGGCCAAGCTAGGGGCTCACACTTACCAGTCTGTGAAACAGCAGCTGTTTAAGGCTTTTCAGAAAGCTGGCCTGGGTACCTGGGTAAGGAAACCACCGGAGCAAGATCAGTTTCTACTAACTCTCTAAGTCATTAGACTCCTTTGCTACTGGACCACAGTGAAACAAACATCTGGAGAGGATGGAGTCATGTGTGGAGTGACATGGCAAGTCCACTGGTTCTCAGCATCCATTTTCCTTCAGTGTTCCAGAGACACATAAATTCCATGTTTGGATAAGCAACTAGATTTGAATTCAGGATGTGCTGCTCTTTCTTAAGTTGCTAGTCCCAAGAACGCTGTCCACCATACCTAGAGGTACAAGTGCCATTGTATTAGCTCCATCTCTTCTTGGTGGTATCAAAGGAACCCCCAGCTTCTATTCTGGGGAGGGGAGCTGAGTTACAACCTTGACAAGTGGTACTCAAGTGTGGCAATTAGAAACAAGCTCCATGCACCATTCTCTGGCCTCCCCCTTTACTGTGAGCCTCTCTAATTATGTGTTTGGGTCTCATTAGCACAAGTTTATGTGATACCTAAAGATAAGCCACAAGTACAGAGAAAAGCCATGGGCTCCCCCCCAAAGAAACCAACAGGAATGCTCTATTATTTTCATTATTCATTTAGATGTCTCACTCCATCTTCTTTCAAAGAGGGATTGAGATGCACAATACTAAAGAACAACTAAAATAAGACTCGAGAATCGAAAGTCATTCTTGCAACACAAAGGAATACTCATCTAAAGCCCCAGTGAGTTATAATCTAAGATATAAGAAAACCATTTTTAAACCTCCTGCTAAATGAGTGTTGCAAACTAACACATACCTAGTCAGTCAGCCACAACACTTCATTTCTTTTGGTAGATGATAGGCATTGAATTGTGAGTTATATAAGGGCTAGCCACTACCTACAATCTCCCTACCAAGTAAAAAGAAACTGAATCTTATACCAAATTCTGACTTTTTAGCTACATTTTTACTATAAAACAAGCACCAAAAAGATCCACATTCAAGATGATATTTAGGTTTGAAGTTTTATTTTAGCTTTTCTAATCACCATCTTTCATAACTAATTGAACTAACATACAAAATACAACAGGCAGAATTCTATCACCTTTAGAACAGCCATCAGACCAAGTTCACAGCTAGACACAGGACATTTGAAATTTGGTCCACAGCACTATCCCTGGGAAGAGAGGCGCTAGATTCACACAAGAGAGAGGTATACAATTTATCTTCTGTCAACATGTGTTCCTTGAGTTCTTTTCATTTGAGCACTAGAATTCATTTTGAGCATTCATCATGCAAGTTAACAGGTCTCTAACTTTTCCAACTAAAATATTCCTACCTGAAGTACATTATGTTAAAGAACCAAACATGGAAATAGTCACTTCCAGACTATTAGCTCCCCAGTTAGAATTCTCATGTACCACCCCACATAAGTACAAGCATAGCATTATGCTGTATATAGTCTAGTATAAATGGCAGATATCATAACAATGAGGCAAAGATGAAACAAACTGAGTTGTAGGTATATGATGTAAGAAACAAAAAGTAGAGAAATTAGTATAAAAATAGAAATGTTTCCTGGAATTTGATATGGGGTCAAATTTATCACTCAAGTCCTTTTAGGAAAGAAAGTGGGCACTGTAGTAGATGACTTCAAGATAAAGTTTGAAAGATGTGAACATGTTTTGCACATAGACGATATCCAAAATAAGCTTTCATAGAAATTGAAGAAACTAAAATCCTGCTTCAATTTAAAGGCCAAAATCAAAGGACCAGTTTAGATTAGTTTCTGATAGAAACCTTAGAGAAGCACAAAAAAGGTGATTGAGGCATGGACACTGACTCAATCAGTAGCTACTTAGAGCCAGTCTTTAAAAGTCTAGGGGCACAGTTGGTTTCTGGTTGAATTTGTCTTAAGACCTTAACCTCAAATTACTGCAGTGTTTTTTGAAGAAAGTTTCACATCACTATGCTTCGAATAGTATTCTTTATAGAACAAGATTAGTAGCAGCAGGAGGATCTTAACCATGATGGAAAGAGGCAGCTGGGGTAGCGCACAAAAGAAATCAGATACAGCCACTCATGACTCATCCAAGAGACAAGGAAAGCAATGGCCTTCCCAATAATTAATGTCTCTACCTCCCTGAATTGAGGCTATGTGTCCTTGACTCACTTTTTTCTAGGCATTGGTTCTTCAAATAAATAACCAATCTTAACTAAAATGTACATATCTACTTGTGAGGAAAGCTACCCACTGAGTCCATTTTATCGGTAGCACTGGCATTGAGAATCACTTAGTAAGTCAATAGGAGACAACCTGGAGGAGAGATGAAGATTTTTGCAGAGCACTGTAGCAACCAAGAAGTGCAGCTAAAACTAGGCTTGAGAAATCAGGGCTTTTGCAAAGATATATCTGTCCATTTAAATGTGAAATGAAACAAAAAATGGAAAGATGGAGAAGATCCCAGGATTAATCATTGAAATGAGAAAGAATATCGAGGCAAGCTATGATGAGCAGTGTGTTGAAAAGCCAGGGGCTAGGGAAAGACAGCCTTCAAGGGTTGGGGAAATTAGAGGGGAGTTAAGAGGAAAATACAAGGACTCCAAGCATTTATTCTCTGAAGCAAACAGGAAGATGAATTAAAACTATGCTCCACGACAACAGGGTGCCATGCATATGCTGCTCCTCGCTGCAGAAGCCTGATCCAGCTCAGAAGTGGCCAGTTACAGCATTCTGGTGCAGTGTTTGGTATACTTAGAAGGTTCAAGTCATGTCACCTCCAAAACGAAAGGGCCAATAGTAGGAAGCCAGGTATCTCATTCTTGCTTCAGTGTTAAGAAAAATGTCTCACTACTACTTTATGCTAAATCCACCCTACCTTTTTTGTCTGGTGAATTAGTTTTAAAGGCAGTTCACATACACCTCCCCAAAAGAGATTTACAAGGAGGACAAAACACAAGTAAGCAAAGTGTAACTTCTAATAACTCTGCATAAAACATACTGGGTAAAACCAAATGAAGATGAACAAAACATAAAATCAAAGAATACTGAGGCACCTAAGCTATTTTACTACCCCTGTCCATCTGATTGGCATCAAAACTACCATCTCCATAATGTTTTGTGCCTCATACTACATAATGAATAACTCTAATGTCATTTGCTTTCAGATTTTCTGTATTCTATATTTATACCTTACTGGCTCCACTGCTAAAGTCCCAATAAAATCCACATCAGACATATCTACCTTCAAAGCAAACATTGCTTTTCTACTGAAGAGCTAAGCAAGTCAGTGTTTCTTGCCTGGTTCATAGTAAAAAAGTCAGCGTCTGATCATTTGTGAGCCTTTTTGCAGGACTGAGCCCAGGGGAAAAGGCCATGAGGCCATACAGGTCCTATTCATCCACTCCCAGCACAAGGTTTCACAGTAATGTATAATACAAAATCATGGAATTTAGGATTTCTTTGGGATTTGTTTTTGGCAATGGTAGGATTTGTGAGTCTATAACTATTGTTTCCTTTTTTATTCCTGTGATTCTCTTTAAATCTGTATATATCTCTCATACCACTACTTTGTGCTGTCTTGTTGTTCCTCAGAAATGTCAAATTGAGTTGATTTTCAAATAAACACATAGTTCATATTTTTTCATATAATGTTCTTTTCACAGGAAACTGTTCTTATCGATAAAGTTAACTTTTTTTGGTATAGTATTTAACATATCTGGAGAGCCATAAGCAGTAAATACATAGAATACCAATCCCCAGAGTAGAATAGTTAGAGTATTTTGATGAAATCCTATTTTTAGATTATAAATTTCAAGATGAGTCTATAGTATCTTGTTTAAAAAAATTAAAAAGACAATTGAAACAAATATAGTAGGCATTTTTAATTTAGAGAAACTTAGATACTTGTTTTTTAAAAAGCCATTCTAATGAAATAACCTAATTGGCCAAAAATAACATAAATATCTCTTTCTAATAGTGACCAAAGGGATGTTAGAAAAATAGTCTGTCTTTTTACATATTACCATGTGATAGCGACAGCCATCTGTTTGGGCAGAAGACTCTCACTTAGCGCTCAGCAAAACCTGGCATATCTTCGCTGGTTTCTCCATCACCATTCACTAATACAGCTTGCAGAATCCATAATCTAGTGCAGGATTAGGAAATCCACTGTCATGCACATTTGGCAGGGCTCTCTCCACTTCGAGTTTCTACAGAATTCATGGTTGGAGTGGAGAATTAAAATCTCTAGGCTCCAGGAAAGGTCTATGAAGTAGCTCTAGATGGACAAACGCACCCCACCACTACAGTCTTGCAGGAAGTTTCTCTCTCACATGGGTAGAGCAGGTATAATATGTGTGAGGGATAGTTATGGCAGCAGAGGGAGAGAGGACCCTGCGGAAGACACAAAGGTGGGGAGACAGGAGCGCCGGTCGTTGTCCGTGGTCCTGACACACTGTGTAACTTTAGAGAGCAACTGTTTCTGAGTACTCTGGAGGTGGGGCCTTCAAACCTCATTCACAAATTCCAAATCAGAAAAAGTAAAGAATGGTGGGAGGAAACAGAAACAAAGAGCTCTGTGCAGAATACCAGAGATGCAGCCACAGAGAGCAGGCAGAGCTCTGCTCCCACGCGGTTTCTTTTGCCTCTTGGCTCTGGAAAGGCAGCCACGCCATCACCCTTTGCTCATATTTCCACCAAGTCTACCTCTCCATTCCTTTCTCATCCTTTTTCCCTGCCTTACTTCCCTCTTACCCTGCCTTTTGTCTGCTCTTCTCTACCCTTGAACTTCTGCCCCTTTTGTTTTGATTTCCTGGTATAACAGAGAAGAAAGAAGTCTCAGGTCTGCATCTGTCCCTGAGATGATCTATGCATCAGATCATTGCTCAAGGTGAGGATGCTCCTGTGTGTTCTGTGATACCTTGTCTACAGGAATTTATGATGGTTTTTTTTTTTGACTCCTGAAATATTTCCATCCAACCTGACCTCCCACCAAAATGAACACAGATGACACATTTCTAGAAATTTAGACCAAACAATATCATCCCTACAGGAAAATGTGCACTGTTTCAAACTCTGGTGAAAGAAGTACCATATTTCCCTACTCATCGTTTTGAATTCAAATTTGGAGAGATAAAGTATCCCTTAAAAATAAATATAAAATTAGCTGGATTATACTGCCTCTTTTCACAAGGCACTAGATTTCTACCACTCTACAATATGTGCATAAGTAAAAAATAAAATCTTTCCCAGCAGTGCCCAGTTAATTTTCAGCATTTTTTAAGCAAAATGAACTTAATAAATAGTAATTCTTAATTGAAGGTATGTACATAAAGAGCATGATTGAATGGCAATATTGTACCAATGGATGTACATTTGTAATATTTGTAAAAAAATACAAAACCTTAAAATATGAATTTACATATGTTAATTTCCTCTAAGTTCTGTAAATCGCACTTCAATGATATCTGATAAGTGAATGTTTCTGTTAAGTGAATAAAAATATCAAGTAAAATTGTTCTTTGCTGGATTGTTATGCTTCTTTGATTGTATAAAATTCTAGCTACCTCTGGAATCCTATGTGTGGATTTCATTAGAGGTGGAGGAGCACCTGTCCATTCCAGAGAAATGGCATATTTAACTCTGAAACATTTTCTCTTTGTAATGGTTATGTTAATTAAAGGGAACAGAACAACAGTTGCTAGCCCAGGTAATACCCTTATAAATGTAATGTAAATGAACTAGTTAAAATATCATAGAACTAGGAATAAGGGACTTAACTGCTAGCCTTGAACCAGCATTTCATTAACTGCATAAAATGAATCATTTTATGCATGACTTTGCATCTCCATTTCCTGTCAAGTGTGGGAAACAACACATTCTACAACTTCACAGGATTGGCAGGGGGAATCAATGAAATCAGGATGTTGCAAAGCTTTGAAAGTTAAAGCATTATAAATATTTAATGTGCTGAGTTTTCCTCCCAAATCTGCTGTCTATAACATGAAGTACAAGTGTGGGTGATAATTTCCTATAAAACACCAAGCCAAATGTACATAGAGGTACAAATAAAACCTAAGACTATCACTTAAAGTTGTTTAGAATCTCAATTCTATATATCATGTGCATCCTACATATTCCAAAGTTCAGTTGAGCACTCTCCCAACAACACATTTTTCTACTTTACAGGGAAAAATCCCTGAACACATATATGTCTGGAAAGAAACATAAGCTTGCTAGATAAAGGGACATCTATTATCATTTTTCTCCCTAGCATTGACAAAAATCACAAAAAATGCTGATAATAGGTTTTGTATACTATCACTTGAGTGATCATGGGTAAGATTTCTTGTTTGAGAGTACTCCCCTCATCCATCAAAATGTCTAAAATTCTACCATACATTCCCATACATTTAGCACAGGGTATTTATTTATTCCATTTGTTTTTGTTGATGTTGTTGTTTTGTTTTGTTTTGTTTTTGTTTTATTGAAGTACAAATATCAATGAGATAGTTTTAAGATACCTTGACAAGATGGATTTGATAAATTAATGCATTGCAAACTGTTTTCATAATGTTTTGGTATCATACAAGGTGCATACATGATATTATACTTACAGACATTATTATACCGTATGTCTCTTATCAGTAAATAGAGTGTAGCTGTTTGCGTATCTTATTTTTTACACCTGAATTACATCAAAGATTCAATAATTAATACTTTCTACCTTGTTATTTTCCTAGTGGTTGTCCATAGTACTAGAAGCCGACATAATATCCTGTCCAACCACCATTAGTGCAAATCTTGCCTCTCATAGAATTATGTAGAAGCACAGCATTATCTATCCCAATTGTACTGTCCATACACACACACATCATGATTCTTCCTTTCTATACCTCTTCCTTTGTCTACACCTGTCAGAGATGGGCACTCCATTGCCATTCAACTAGCTTAGGTGTCTGAACTCAACGACACAATCCAACACAGTCCAGCATTCCACAACAATAGTGAGTTATCTGAAGAAGTTGTCAAACATAGCCATTTACAGCTCAACTTATTATGGCCCCATGGTGTATGCCTCATTTTTATACTTTCCTGCTGGATGGGTAAGACCTAGATAGAGCAAGACCTATATACCAACACGTGTACTTTTTTTGTTTCTTATGAGGTCAGTGAAGTCCCCTCAGGGTTTATCTTGTAGTCCTGCACCTTATTCTGTAGATCCTTTGTCTGTGTCATCCATGTGGATGAGTCACGGCCAATGCTTGACCAGTTTGCTCTCTGTGAGAGCCTGAGAAAAAGCTTTCTCTCCATGTGACTCTCCCCAGACACACTACAGAACTTCGATCTCTTCGCTCTATGGCTCCATAATCTCCTTCTTCAGAAAATTTGGAGCTCAACTGAGTTTCATGATATTGCAGTACAGGTTCTCCTATGTCCTGAGTCTTCACTGACCTTAAAGACTAGGGCCAAAATGTTGGCTGGCCTTGTGGCTCTTCTATTTCTCCAACTTTGATCTGTGAACTTAGGTTGTTGACCATCCAGAAGAAAAGCTGATTAGTATCCTGCCTCATATGCCATTCACTTTGCCTTATCGGACTCAGTTGATTTTAGTTGTTGTACATTTCCATTTGTATTTCTGCTTTTGCTTCTTATACTAGGGAGACTCCATTTGTTTCAATCCATACTTATTTCACATTAACCACAGTGATGCTTAACACAAATGAGAATGCACGTGAAATCTCAGACAAAAGATAGAATCTGGAGATCTAAAGCATCAGAGAAAGATTTTGATGAGTTTCTTTAATCTTCAGGTGGGGGAGCATTTCCTCTTGGTTGAGCTTCAGTTTTGTAAACTGTTTCTCTTTTTTGAAGTCTGATAGTAAGTTACCTTGTTTGAAGTAATTATAAAGGGATATAGTTATTAGTAAAAAATAAAGGAGACTTGAAAGTAGAAATAAGTTTAAAGTCACATTTCAAATGCATCTGAGATGTGATATGCTTCAGAAGTTAGCATCCAAATCATCAAGCTCTGAAAATCTAAGTACCTAGTATCAGGGATTATTTATTGGCCAAAGGAGAGAAAGGTCTCCACACTGCTCTTTTTGTGGCTCCCTAGCAATTATTTCAGGATTGATACTCAATATCTGCTGTCACTCACAGAGGACCCCCTCCTATCAAAAAAGAAATCCATCATTCTGGGAAATGAGAGGTCTCCTTAACTTCATGGTTCTGTATACCCAAATCACTCTACCAGGCACTCACATTCCTACCTGCACTAGGCTGGAGGGCAAGTTCATTTCTTGTGACATTTTTCTTTCCTGTTGAGAATGCTTTTTAAACCATGAAACATTAGTTTTATGATATATTGTCTTAGTAAAAGGCTTCAGCTAAGTGCATGTTCCCAAGGAAAGTAACTGGAATTCACTCTGATCCTTAAATTTTGATAGGTATGCATGAGAACTGAAGGACAAAATAACCACGACTGTAGTGTTTTAAGATCTAAGATTGATCGCACCCTTGTGCACATTGAAGCTATGAAATCAGGTTCCCTTGGTCCAGTTTAAGATCATGACAGAAATACACTCTTCCAAGTGAATTTCAGAAAACCACTACATTTAAAGGGCCAGCATTCTTTAAAAAAAGCTATTTTTAACAACAAAGATAAAGCATCAATAAAACCACAAATAATAATGAAGGTCACAAACTGTGGCCTTCCCTAAAGCTGTCCTACTCAATCTCCCAGACTTCAGAATTATAGATTATCTAACCAAACCTAAAACTGGGCTCATTAAGAACTTCCATATTTTAAGTATTCCTAATTTGCTCAGAACTTAAGAGTTGCTCCTAAAGAATTTTAACCAATCTCCTGCCCTGACTTTTGGGGAAGAACTTTAATGAACTCTCCAAAGATGAATGATTTGATAATGAAAATTTGATGTCCTTCAGAATCAAAAGGTTGAATTTCCAACTCTTGCTATATTAGTAATAAATTATGACCTTGGGAATGTAATATTATTGTTCTTTCAGGGAGTTCAGATACAAGATGGGCTACCAAACTGCAGAGCAGTGGTACAATCAAATCAGATGAAGTTGAGGCTCTCTCATACTGAGGGATGCTGTTCAAATATTAGCTTCTTTTCTTCAGGGGTTTGGAGCGCATTTGGCAGGTGACTCGGGTTAATGACTTGCTTCTAAGAACAGCTCCGCTGAAAGCCACCATGATTTTGATGACAGCAATATAACTTCCCATGGTTAGGAAGTACTGAGGAATAGAAGAAGCAATTGTATCCACACAGGGTGATAAATTCCCCTCCAGAACAAGGGGAGAATGACTGTTACTGAGCCTAAAAGAAAAGTCAGAAAAATAAGCAGTCACATGAAAATAATATTTTAAAAGATGAGTATGAGGACTTTGAAAAGATTGTTATTAACAAAGAGTATCAAAGTAAAACATCATTAGAAGATCTGGTGCAAAATTTTGACACAGTAAGGTAAGGAGAAAATGACAAGGCAATAGACAGATAAATAGTAGGTGATTTAATGATAGACAAAAAAGCGAGACATAATCATCAGCCCAAAAGGAGGCTGGTCAACTGAAGAGCTCTTATGCACAGGGTGCTCAACACAGCAGGGCTGAGGGGCCAGGTGAGGAAATCCTTCAGTCTAGGACTACCCAGCGAACCACACAGGTGGAACATCTAGAACTGGGTTCAGGTATGACTGTTGGTTCTGTTCCTGTCCTGCAGTTGCCTTCCCCTGGTAAAGCACAGAACTCTCACTGTGAGACTTTGAAAGGTCTCCTCAGAACATAAGCTACACAAGGACAGCTATTTGGGGTTGCTTTGTTTGGTTGTTTGTTTGTTCATTTGTTTGTTTACTAGTGTGTCCCTAATGCCTCACATATGGTAGGTTGATAGGTGTTAGGTATCCTACAAACCATTGTAAACAGATGATTGTTTACAATCATTCCTGGGGGATCCCAGGAATATCAGGACTTGAGTAAGAGAAAAGGAATCTTTTAAGTACATAGCACAAATACAAATTTTTGCACTTTGTCTTTTAAATCCAAACTGTTTGGCAGAGAAAGGAGTCTCTGGCCCCTTTTGCAAACAAGCACATTCCAAGCTATAGAGAGCTGAGTTATTTCTGTTTCTGTTTCTCTCTGTTTCTCTGTCTCTGCCTTTCTGTCTCTTGCTCTCTCTGTCTCTCTCTTTCTCTCCCTTTCTCTCCCCCTTCCCTTTCCCTCCTCTCCCTTTCCCTCCCATTCTTTCCTTCCCCCTTTCTCTTTTCCTCCTCCTCTTTCTTTCCCTCCCCATCTCTTTCCTCTTCTCTCCTTCTCCTCCTCCTCCTCCTCCCTGCCCACAACACCACACCTAAACATTTGCATCCTACAGTTGCATAAAAACAAAGGCGCTTCT